>PVKU01011379.1:0-43855 GCA_004027475.1 Anoura caudifer | reverse complement strand
ACTTTTATGCCCACAATCTATCTACTCTTTGAAATTAGGTGAGTGATAACAGAGCACAGAATACATCCACTTCATTTCCTGGGTGACTAATATCAAATTTTCAAATTCTAAATCCTGAGAAAACACAGACTCAAACTAGGAAACTAAGCTGCCTTAAAGAATTCTTCCTGTTGAAAAAAATAATAATATTCTGTTTTACAGTCATTTTCACATAGTGATTTAGAAGGCATGTGTCTGAGACATTTTGTACATACATCTCGATTTAGAATAATTTGAAAATTCAACTTGCAACCTGTGATGACTTCCTTCCGATCGTAGAGAGCTAAAACTGTGATTCCTTGTTTGTATATAGCTGGGTAATGCGTTGGCACTTCCTTCATGTTCTGTATCAGTACTAAATGTCTGAATGCTCGGCATCCATGACTCGCCAACTGAAATGTGGGTCTGACTGATAAACATTCAAAAGTTTAATCCAACTCAGAGATGTTATCATCTGCCATGAATATTCCTCATTTCGAGTTTTGAAAAGCCAGCAGAGTGATTTAACTCCCTCAAGAGTCTAAATATTTCTATACACCTGCTTATCAAAGACTTAGGTTACCTAATTATAATAGGTTGATAAGAATAGAAATGTGAAAAGTAAAATTAACAGTGTGTATCTCCTATAGTTTTGCAAAGGTGCAAGGATTTCTTTCTTAAACATGTCCATTTGTCCTGTTGCAGGTTCCAGGCTCTGTATAACTACACTCCTAGGAATGAAGATGAGCTGGAGCTCAGAGAAAGTGATGTCATCGACGTGATGGAAAAATGTGATGATGGATGGTTTGTGGGTACGTGTGCGTTTCCTTCTAGACACACTTGGCCACTTGAAATGTGTTTGTGTTTGCTCCCTTGCATGGCCTGACATGACAATCGAGCTTTCTTTGATTTCATAATGCCTTTGCTCTTTCAGACTTTCATATGCACTACGTAATCCCAAGGCCATTGCATTTTTAATGTAGTTTAGTATTGACCACTTCAGATAGATGTGATTTTCTGCTAGCTTTCTTTGCCATTCACCTGGGAGAAGAAAATTTCCTTAAATGGTGCCAGCCAGGAAAGGCTGACATCTAAGAACCCTAGCAAAAAATGCTCCCTAGATAAGAAATACTAACACTCTGTCCTGCGGAGAATGTTAGTTGTCGGCAGCGAGGATCCGTTTGAGAGAATGAGGTCCAGCAAACAGCTCACCCACTTAGTAGGTCTGCGTCAAGTGCCCTATAAGCCCAGGGATTCGCCCTACTGTGATTCCCTTCTACCCATTGGAAGACTAGGAGTTGTCTGAGGGAACATTTGGAGACAAGAGTCTCATACAGCAGGGCACACGGGAAAGAGCATGGGAGTCTGGAGGAGACAACGGATGAGGGAATGAGGGGCTGACTCTCTGCAGCCAGGCAGGCAATCAGTAAGGAAATAGTAAAAGGACCACAGCCGCGTTGCAGCCACAAGCCTCCGCCTCTGTGTCTGTTAAATCTCCGCTTAGCATTGAAGCCAAAGGGCTCACCTACACAGGGACAGAGCCCAAATGAGACGTGGAGCTGTGACAACGCTATTCACTCTAATTTGAGCTGGAAGTCCGGAGGATGAATTCAGTGCACCAACAGTTACAAAAAGTTTCAAAAGAATTACATTCTTTAAAAGGAAAGGCGATCACATCGATGGCCACTTGTGCTCGTGGTTTCACTCAAATTAGAAATCATGCCCGGTGGCAGAGCCCTCGTCCACAGACGGTGGTTTATTTTCTTTTCCTTTAGTGACTTGGTAAGTTGCTCGAATTTTCTATATTGTATTAAGAACTCTGGCAGTGCTGTTTGTAAATGAACCATGGGGCGTTCGGCACGATCTTCTGTGAGACAATAAAACTGGATTGTGACCGTTCCCCCCCCCACCCGATGTCGCCATGTGACACCCTGTTGAGATGTGAGAACATTGTGGTTAAAAATCCATCTCCGCAGCAGGACAGGCTCCCCTTGGGCTGAGCGGCTCTTGGGTTCAGCCTGGCGTGATGGAGGCAGAGCGTTTAAACCTGAAATGCTACGAAGGCCGCCTGCAGTACAGAGAAAACTGCTGACTCAGTCTTCCCGACGTCTCAGTGTGTTTTCTTCCCCACCCCCTGCAGGGTTTGCTCCTTTAGCAAAGCCTTGGACAGGAAGATTTTTCAAGCCCATGTATATGGACTGATATTTCATTTATTGCTTCTGTTCACAGGAACCTCAAGAAGAACCAAATTCTTTGGTACCTTCCCCGGGAACTATGTCAAGAGGCTGTGAACCACCCTCCCTCCTGTTGAAGCTGCGGTTCAGCACCACATCTGCATAACCTGCCCTCAAAGGTCCCCACAGGCCTCCTGCTGTCATGCCTTACGGTTTCCAACAGAAGTCACCCACCATCACCATCCCCACCTGCCACCTGACCACCAGCAAAGTAACTGCCAGAGCTGAGCCCTGGGGAGACTGGCAGGCTAGTTCCATGTGAAAGTGCATTATTCCTGCTTTCTGCTCTGAACTGAGAAGTCTGTATGATGGGATCAGAAAGAAAAATCATGACACTTGAAAAGGGTTAACTATCCTAGGCAAAAGATGTGAGGGTCTCGAAGAGGCTCCCTGGCCCACTTCGGAGTATGTCCCTCCCATCAGGCAGCCTGAAGATGGTTTATTACTAAACACCACGGTGTGCATTTTCACACTCTTAGCTTGGCAGTGTATTTTCCTTTCACGAGTTTGCCTAGTGTCCTCGTTTACACGATATGACAACTGTACTTCAGCTATTGTTTGCCTGCACTTCTATGTTGTAATATGCACAGTGATTACAAAATCTAAAGCAAGAGTAGGAAAGTTCATTCGGATGAGTGAGATTTTTGTTGATTGAATGTGAGTTTTCAATAGCAGTCTTTCCCTGCAATTCTTTTGTACTTTTTAGAAGTGCAAACAGTAAGTGAATAAGAGCTTTTGGTAATAATCATGAGAATATAAGAGGTTTAGCTAGACTGCAAAAAAAATATTGTGTTGTAAAGTTGCATTGCTATTTTATATTAAAATGTAATAATCAGCATCATGAACAATGAGCTCTTAGTGTTTTATTTATCGGGTAAAATTGAAATAAAAGCAGTGTTAGTGAGAGGTGCAAAAAGTTATTCTAACATAGACACTTGAAAGTCTCCGTAAGCAATATTCATAGGTAAAATCTCACTGTGTGTGCACACACGCATTTGCGATTGTATGAGTACAGACAATCCATGTGATATGTCGTACAGTCTATGGAAATGTAAAAGAATCCCACACTTTATTTTATAGAAATAGAGTACTTTAGAAGCATCACAAGTATTAAGGCTGGTTTTAGCAAGGGTTATGATCAATACAATTATTTTTACTATGATAATTATTTTTCTTCTATGGAACTCAGAATCCTGGCTACATTTGAGAACAGGAATATGTTGAGCCTGATTTTCCTGGTGTGTGTACAATATTTCCTTGGAATTCATTAGGCACTTTCAAGAGGCAATGTTAAATCCTTCAGGTTATATTTTCTGCCCTGAAATAGAAATTGACAAAATGATATTGGGACCTGAAAGATTTGACACAGTTTACAGTGCCTGAATCACACACACCCTGAGAACTAGCTTTGTATTTCTTATGACTTTGCATAAGAACTATTCATATTTGGATCTTGAGCACCTTATAGATAAAACTTTTTATGATATTTCTTCTGTGGACAGTGATGGATCTTTTCACAATGTGCGTAGACTCTACAATTTTGTACATATGTTTGCTCTTTTTTTTTTTGTACAGACTATTTAGTTGTTGAGAAAACAAGGGAATTCTCTAATTTGGTCTTCATCCTTCCCTTCAACTGAGCTAAAGACTGTCTTT
The DNA here is from genome assembly GCA_004027475.1 of Anoura caudifer. Classification (NCBI taxonomy): domain Eukaryota; kingdom Metazoa; phylum Chordata; class Mammalia; order Chiroptera; family Phyllostomidae; genus Anoura; species Anoura caudifer. Next base: position 39,947 of record PVKU01011379.1, on the reverse strand, counting down.
TACCAATCCCACAGATGATAAGCACGCCTTGATATTGTGATTCTGTAAGACAGCATTTATGTAAAAGTTCATGAACTTAAAAGATCTTAACAGCCAAACTGAAATGGATGTAAATATCCAGTACAGAGGAATTTCATTAGGAAAAAGGTAAAGAAACTTCTTTGAGTAGCCTACCTTGAATACTGTCAAGTTCACAACCAGCTTTATATTTTAAAGGCCTTTGGTTTGAAATTAGGTCAGCTGCATGAAGCTTTGCTGATAAATGAGTAATTATCTTCCATGCCATTTATGGGAAAAGACTTCAATATCTGTTGCTTGTCATATTTAAGAAAAATTACTGTTTCTACTCTGTATCTGATTTTAAAAGGAAAAATATTCATACCTGGCTTTCAGGTAATTGACTTTGAATTCTTACAAGCAAAGGTCATTGTGTTTTTCTTGAATAGACGTCTAATAAATTTTGCTTGGAAGTATACTTCAGTCTTTCTTCTTGACATGCATCCTTAAACAAAGTGTGTGTTTTATCCCAATTCATTAGATAAGCTAAGAGAAAATGCACTTGCCCTGTGTTCTCTAGACATACCAATGGAGGGAAAAAATATGTCTCTACATCAGCTCAGAGAGGAAATATTTGTTAAACCCACCACCAAAATTCACTTGCTAAATATACTCTGGCTAAAAACTGCTCTTCAGCTACAACAACACATTAAAATATTTCTGCCTCATAAATAGCTTTTTCCCCCCAAGGAGAAGTTAATGACAAGAAGGTGTAAGCACTTTCCCAATTCAACTATCTTAAAATTTAGCATCCTTGCCCTACAAAGCCGTATCACCACCCAAATGTTAGACTCACGGGACACCCATGAGCTTTCAATAAACTTCCAATTATGGGGGGCAGTTGGGCATTTCTCTTTCTCACACACAGAGGGTGTAGCCCACCAGCTCTCCCTAGACCCTTTCTACTACATCTGGGTCCCCAATGGCCCTATGCGTTTCAACCCTCTCCCACATCTGTTGCACGTTCAGAAACACATGTGTTCCTCAGTTGTCAATTCAGTTCTCAAAGACGTCTTATTGTGTTGCTTAACTTTAATACTCTCCCTCCTCCTCTCTATTCCACTGGAAAATTTCCACTACATATTAGTTTTCTGCTTTTACTAGTATACACAGACATTAGTACTTCCTTTTGGTGAAGACTGTCTCTTGCTCCTTTTTTCATCCCAGCACTGCTGGGTGATTTACCATATTTTGGCATGCGTAATGTGCTCCCGCATTTTTGACCCAAACTTTCAGGGGAAAAAGTCTTTGAACTTTTTAATTCAATTTTTTATTTATTTATATTTAGATACTTGGTTTTTGTATTATAAAGGAATTTTAGCATTTATTTTTGAACATATTATAGGATGAGACATTTTATGTAACAAAGAATTATAAAACACAAGAACAGACGCAATGTATTTCAGGCACTACCCATTTATAATGTGCATCCCTATTTTTCCCTCAAAAATTTGGGCAAAAAGTGCACATTATACATGGCCAAATACATAAACTACGTAAATCCGAATGGAATAAACTTCGAGGTGCACATTTGTGCCCTCAGGGACTACTTCCCATTTCTCTCTTCACTGACCCTATTGTGAAATACTCTGCACTCTACAAACGAAAATCTGGGGTTTTGAAAACACGTGCATCAAAATCCAGATTTTCTTGTCCCACCTGAGAACAAATCACTTGCACTTCTCCATACAATCTGCCAAGGCGCAGCCGCAGCATGGTCCCAGCCCTGAGTTCAGGAAGCCTACACCTGTGCGGCAGTGCACCCTCGCTCTCAGGGCCCCGGGGCATGCTGTGGGGCTGGGACGGCTGCTGCCACCATGACCCTCCTGTCCTGTTCCCCATCAGCCATGCCAGAGTGCTGGGGAGAATACCGAATTACTCAGTTTTTTGCTTCAGAATTGATGCTTAGTAACCTACTTTACTTGATTGTATGCCGATGCATGCTCTTCATGACACACCAAAAATAACTTAATGCTCCTCATCTATGTCACTGAAAACCACCTGGGGAGGTGGAATGGGGTCCACTGTTGGGAACACAATACAATGAGGCTGATAAATCACTGTCACTATTCATCAGACAGTGACAGTGATTTATCAGTGTATCAGTTATGATGCTAGTTATTCGCTCATCACGGGCCTCTCACACCTGTGCACAAACTGGCCACGTGGGTCAGAGGACTGTCACCGGGAAGGGACCCTCTGATATTTTATGTGCCAAGCTTTAGTACTTCCCCTAGCTATGTCTTCACTAAAAACAGACATGTCTATTTCCTAATGGATGGACAGCAGAAAGACCCCATCCAAGCACCAGTCTCATTCACTGCTTGATCTCTCTCTGCCCAGTTTATGAGGCCTGATAACTTCTTCCTATTGTTTTCCAGGTTTCTGCCACAAACAGAGATATTCTTTAGTCATTTGATCAGATAGACTATGCACTCCATCAGCTTCCAAGAGCCCCTTTATTTAAAGATTGAATCACCTTCCTTTCCAGGTTGAAGGCCTCCAGCAGTTCTTTGTGTATCAGTTATGATGCTAGTTATTCGCTCATCATGGGTGGCTGGGTCAGAGCGCAAGCAGGTTGGCATTATTAATGAACACTCTGTGGCAGGAACTGGCCAGCTATGGCCTGTGGACCATCTTCAGCCTGCTACCTGTTTGCTTACGGCCTGCGAGTTCAGAATGGCTTATACAGAAGAACACCAGCATCGGTTGGATATAGGGAACATGAACTTTGAATCCCAACTAAGTGAAGTGTTGTCTCTCCAGGGGGGTAAAAAAACAAACACCTTTTTTTTCACTGATAGATGTATCTATATTAGAAAAACTTTATCCCATTATTATTACATTTTGAGAGTCATCAACAAATTGGTGAAATTTGTTTTTTGTTACGGAGGTATGTACATAATAGCCTCAATTTTGCCTCCTGGCCCATGAAACCTAAAATACTATCTAACACAGATTTACCATCTGTCCCTTTAGGCAAAAAGCCTGTGAACCCCTGGTCTGAGCTCATGGTCAGCAACTGGCCTGGGAACTCACTAGAGGGGAAGGAATATTGAAATTCTGCTATACACCAGACTGTTATTTTACATGCATTCCTTGTCTTTATCCTCACAAAAAATGGAAAAGGAAATCTGCTTTGTGCCTGCTTTAGAGGTGAGAAAGCTGAGGCTCCAAGGTTATCACAAAACAGGTGATGGGTGCTGGGTTCAGAATCTGGTGTGTCCACCTCCCACACCTGCACTCTTTCTTCCAAACCACAGTGCCGAACACATGCTGATGAAGCTGTGCTCCCAGTTAAGCAGTTACTTCCATCCGCCTCCTTCCTCCCCACCGTTCTCTCCGACTCCGCCATCGTGAGCAGCCACGCACCCTCAGCAGCACCTTGCTGTGCACAGGAGGACAAGGGGTGCTTGTACGCCCAATCCAGTAAAACAGTGTCTCCCCAGGGAAAGCTAACTTTGGTTTTTAAAAGTATACAGTGACCCATGAGGATAATATTTCAGTTATTGACCTGTTTTAACCAAGCTTGTCGGTGAGCTGTGATTCACATAAGGCTCTAGAGGCTGTTGGCGGTGAGTCAGCTCAGCCAGCTGGTGGTGGCTTTGGAAAGTGCTTGGTAACGTGGGGTTCCTTGGAGGCAGGCAAGCCCAGAGTGCTCTAGGAACACAGTGTGCTCGCTGGACAGCGTTTCAACCTACAAAGCCCCAGGACATAGATACTAGCCATTCCCTGATGGGTGACTCACTAAGTGACCAGGAGCCTTAGCTCACCGCTAAATTCAGCCCCTCCGTATCTCAGGAAAGTTCCATCTGAGCTCATGCACATACCTATATCTTGACCCAAAAACCTTTCAGTGCAAGACAGACCTCTGCCTAGTAAATCTTCACCTGTTCCTTTGGGGTTTCTTCTTTCATCCATTTCCCAAAAATACGACGGGTGACTCAGGAGTCCCAATGTTTTCCAAAAATAAGTGCCATTTCAAATAAACCATTTAAATAAATTACCACTAACAACACCAGGGCATGGGTGTCAGATCTTGCACTGTTGTCACAGAAAGCTTGAGGATGACTTTTTAAAGTATTTTTTTAAGTACACAAGCAACAGACTATAGGAAAAATTAGAAAACATAGAATCAGTAAGAGTCCCATTTTTTAGAGTAAAGATTACATTTCGGCGCATCTCTTTCCATAGTATTTTTCTGCATGTGCATAGATCTGTGTGTGCGGATAACATGCAGGCAAAAGCAGGCTCACACTGAACATTTTATGACCTGCACTTAATATTTATAACCTGCAGACAGAGCATTTGATATCTTGCTCCCCAGCCTATGTCATCAGTTTGGCGCAAATAAGCTCTTATAAAAATTCTCAGGTAAATAAATAGTGACTAAATCATGTTTTCAAGTCAAGCTGACCTTATCAAGGTTTATAAAAACAATAAGGAAAAGTCAAATCAACCACAAGACTCGTGGAAATGCAATTAATTCAAAACCAAGAGACAAAAATTGCAGAATTACCACTAATAATGTTGCACTCTGAGGAACTGGTAGAGGAAGGAAAGAAAAGGCAGAGAGGAGAGAAAATCATATTTATTATCTCTGCAACATAAGCTATCACATGCATCAGGCATTTTTCCCCACTAAGGAGTGGCTGACAGAAGAGAGATGTTAAATTGAGAACCGTGTGAGCCACAGAGCCCTTGGGTGCAGCATCCAAGCCATCCTGGGGGTTGGTAACATGTACGAGTATGGAATTCAAACCGACAGAACAGGATAACTGTTGGGTAGTCCAGCTCATGCCCTTTACCCCTCTCCCCTGCACGTGCACACACACCCACAGAGCCACCCCAATGGAAGATAATAGTGATGTAAGAAAAATTCAATACTGTAAGAAGAAAATTCAATAGCTAAGGTCTGGAAAGAGCCCATGCATCCATCAGTAGGTAAGTGGATAAAAAAGCTGTGGTACATTTACTCAATGGACTACTACATAGCTGTGAAGAAAGAGGGGACTCTTACCCTTTGCGACAGCATGGATGGACCTGGAGAACATTATGCTAGGTGAAATAAGCCCATCAGAGAAAGACAAATACCATATGATCTCATTCATATGTGAAATCTAATGAACAAAATACAACCAGAAGCATGGAACCATGCAATGCACTGACAGATCTCAGAGGGGAGAGAAGGAGGGGGACTGGAAGAGATTAGGCAAAGAACATATATGCAAATATATGCATATATGCAAAGCCCATGGACACAGACAACAATGTGGTGAAGGCTGGAGTTGGGGGCTTAGTGGAGGGAGAAAGAGGGATGGAAAATGGGAGACATCTGTAATAGTGTCAACAATAAAAAACAATTTTTTTAATACTAGGTCCCAGGAAATAAAACTTTAGCAAGATCTTCTTGCTCATTGTTAATTACATCCAAACTTTCATAGACACCCACCACCAACCCACCTACAGCACAGGCTCTGGGACAGGAGTCCCTATCTCTGACCTTAACTGTCTCCATTGTCTCACACGTCTGCACATTAATCAGAGCCAGATGAGCGCCTCCAGTGAGTTTGGAAGGCTCAGTAATAAAATATTTTATAGAGCCTTAGGTCATTGGACAACACTTTGTGAAACCTTTAGAATATAAAGCAGATATTGAAGCACCATCTCTTTTTGGCACGTTTGCCGAACTCATCTTGGTGGCTGAAGCTTTCTGCCTGAGTCTATTGAGAAGCCATCCAAAGCTCATTATGTCTCACAGACTCCAGAGATTTCTGGATTATATATTTTCTTCTGAACCCTCAGAACTCTAGGTCCCCAAGTTTTGCAAGGGCTGCTTCCCTGACAGCCACACTGTCCACGCGAGGCACAGCACATTTCTAAATTCTCACTGCGAAAGGTGGCGGGGTGAGCTGAGGGGCAAAAGAGGACTGCAAGGGATGCCTGGGTCTCCTCAGGCATATATGCCTCAGGCCCTCAGATGTGTGATATCGTGAGAGCGCTAGTTAGCACCTAGTCCCCAAGACAGACCGTTTGAGCTTATTTGTTTCACCATCTGTTCTCAATCATTTGCTTTCAGAAGTCATCTCACATACACAATCAGAGGAGCCTTCAAAGAAAATGCCTGCAATCTGCTGGTCACCCTTCCAAAGGGGACAGAGGATGGCACTGAAACATTCAACCTACTGCATTGGCCAGTGTGTGCGTATGTGGTATATATCACACACATGTATAAATATACAGGGTGGGCAAAAGTAGGGTTACAGTTGTATCTGAAAGTTTATTCTTGTAAAATTATTAAGTATTGTATATTTTCCATATGAACAACTGTAACCCTACTTTTGCCCACCCCTGTGTGCATGTGTGCGTGTTTGTGTGGATCTTTATGGATGGCATTCAAGTATGAAAAGGCAGAAAATGAAAGCTAATGATATCAGAAGTTGTTCATTGGATAATCATGAAACATCATTGTTCTCCCACACAATGCAAGTACTGATGAGGCCACGATGGGGTATAAGCTCAAAATGTACAGAAAATACTTATCCTGGAAAAATTTCCTTGGACAACATAACAAGGAATCAGTATATCTTTTCTACACTCTGTATTCTTTAATCATATCATGCAAAATTGGTCTCAAGATTGAATTGGCGTAAATACTGATTTTACTGGGCCTATGATGCAATGCCAACCTGTGTCACCTTTTGGCTGCCATTGCTCAGACACTAGTCTATATGTGAGTTAGGGCCTCTGCTTTCTTCTGAAGATGAGCTTCAATACAAGGACTATGATACCAAGACCAAAATTCCACTCAAGCCCAGCCCAAGAGGTATTCTGGCTCAAAGATTCCTGATGGGATGCAGCCAACATGTCCCCTGGGGGCTGAGACTCGGAGCTGTTGATGCAGCAAGACAGGACTTGTTGTGACAGTTTCACTGAACTCACTCACCTTTTTAATATTCTCATTAAAAATTAATGAAGTATGTCTTTAATGAGAATATCTGCTTCTGTGGCTGCTCCTGTTCAAAGTAACCATTTGTTAGCTTCTTGGAGTTGCTGACAGCATAGGCTTCTCCTTAAAACGACAAGCACTTTTTCCCCAAACCCCTGAGCAAAGAAAGATAGCTAATGGTTGACAGAAATGAGTTGGAACTAGCAAACTAACCGTTGATACAATCCCTGGGCAAAACCTGGGGACTATTTGTTCAAAATATTTATAATGGGACCTCTAAAAATATCGTCTTCCTTCCATCCTTACTCTCTTTAGCTCCTTCCCTGTTCTCGTGGAGAAGTCTCAGCGTGCACTTGAACTCCGAGCTGGTGCAGACCCGGACCTGCGATACCCCCCAGCAGCACGCAGGGCACAGCCTTTGGTCAGCTGTCAGACGTCATGACCACAAGCTTAGCAGACATCTGCCCATGGATTAGTGGGCCCAGTATGTCTTCCATTATCAAAGACAAATTGCTAGACAGCTGTATGAAAACCACAGCATACTTCTCAACACTGATCATGCACAGATGAGATGGTCCATGTTCTAACCGGGTCATGAATAATCTTCTTACCTCAGGAGACGTTTCTTCCTGCAACAAAAGACTTAAGGCAACAACAAAGGGACACGGTGTAAACTTCAGACCCAACTGTGTCTAAGCCTCCTATCTGACTGTGGGTGCTGATGATGATGTGATTATTTAAGAATCATTCTGGAATTCAGAGTTTACCAGAAAAAAAAAAAAGCATAAAAGAGTGAATGTCTTGCTTTGCCAACACAAGTCCTATAAAATGGTACAAAAAACATATTTTTCAAATTCAGGCTCATTTAGGTTTCTAAGGAAAGTGGCCTTAACCTGGTGACAACTTCGGTCAGCTTGTCAAAGGAGTACAATAAAAAAATCATGTAAGTTTATCTGAGGAGTAAATGAGATAAAATCTATGAGCAGAATCTAACACATAGTTGGCACTAAATAAAGGCTAGTCCCCTGCCCTTCTTTTCTTTCTGAAGTGACCATTTTGGCTGATTCTAAGTAACACCAAACATTTGACTTTACTTATCAGATACTCCTCACGCTGCACTGCCAAATTGTCTAGTCTAGGTGTTTAAAAAGGACGGCCAGAATATAGCATTTAGAAATACATTCTAAATCAATATGATTTTTAAAGCAGATACCCTATTTGTATAAATCAGGTACTGTCATTTTTCATAGCAAACTAGTTAGTACGTAGATAAGAAGGAAATGACCCAAAAACAGAGCTAGAAGCTAGAACTGGGGAGAGAACCGAGCAGAGAAATCGGATAGAGTGCTACTAGCCGCCAGCTACATTGATGGTCCCAACACAGAGCTCTCGTCTGTGAGACAGACTGCAGAAAACCCCAGCAGGACCAAGGGGTGATGGACGCACAACTAGGATAGAAGCCTAGAGCCCAGCATGACAGAGCCCTGAATTCCATACTCACGACATTCGTGACGTTTAGAAGTTACTAGAATGGCCAAGAGTCAATATCTTCACTGGTAAAGGGAAGAAAATCAACTGAATCACCAAGATCCTTCTATTTCTGAATTGTCCATGAAATAGTTACAGGAGATAATTCATGAAGAATACCAGCAGGCTGAGAGACAACTGGATATGCATCTCAAGGACATAGAAATCTGTAAACCCTGGGTCTGAGGCTCGGAACCCTGCTCTGGGGCGCGGTCAGGCCCACACAGTGAGCTCAGTCTCCTGCGTGGGCAGGAGCAGTTCCAGTACAGCACGAAGCCAAGGGTGCGAGAGATGATTTTTTAAAAGATAAAAACAAAAGGAGCAGAGAACTACTAAGCATCTAAATAATTATACAACCCCAGGAATCAAAAATAGAATAAAATAAATTGTAATTTTTCACTTAGTAAATTGGCAACCATGCAAAATGTCATCTCCATATTGTTTTTGTGAGAATGTAAATTGGCAGAATTTTTAGATGACAATTTGACATTTATAATAAAAACATTAAAATATTGTATATTCATTGATCCAGCAATGCCATTTCTATATACTTATTCTATATATTCACTCTACATGGTTATTTATATGTTTATTCTATACATATTTATTCACAGAAATAATTATGAATGTGTTCAAATATTTAGCTACAAATATGTATTGTCATGTTATTTCTGACATCAAATAATTATTTAAAAACTAAGCATCTAATAATAGTGGAACAATTAAGTAAATTGTGACACTTTTTACTATGAAATGCTATATATTCATTTAAAAATGCCCCATGGAAAAATATAAGTGTATACATATTTATATATTATGTATATATATATAAAAGTAACTAAATATCTAATCCTGTCTTAATATAGTCCATTCCAAAGATTCAAGCACTCATACTAGGAAACAATCATTCATCCGAGTAGAAATCACTCGGCCTTTCAGAATAACCTCCCCTTCTGTGCTTCCTTCCTAGGATAGTTCCCGGTGAGTGAGAAGAAAGAGTTTAACATCCTCTTGGTAGTGGAGGATCTTGGGCAGGATGTCTTCTACTTCTCCTGCTCTCCAGAGCCAAGTCCCTGTCCCCCTGGGTGTCTCCTGACCTTCGGGGCTGAAATCTGAGGATGGTCTAATTGGTGATCTGATCTCCCTTGGTTTGGGGTCAGGAGGATCACCTCCTGGCTGACTCAGCCCCATGTTAGCTCCTGCAGGCTGCAGACTCCCGAACACCTGCCAGTCCCACCTCAGCCTCTGCATCAGGAGGGATCGCCTCACGGTGCCATTGTGTGCACCCTGTAGATCCCTCTCTTCTCAATTCTTCATCCCCATTCAATAAAGGATGGGGGCAGCCCGAGAAAGTGGAGCTCCAGAGCCCCCTTGCTGCCTAGCCACCCACTTTCCCCAGCTTATGTTGAGGTGGCTGAGGTCCAGATTGCTTGCTCTAGAAGTTTCATCTTAAAGCTTAGGTCTCCAGAGAGGAAATCAAGAGACACTCCACACCCTTCATTCTTTCTCTCCTCCGTCTTTCCAGCATCTCCAAGGACAGAATATGGCCTAGCTTTTCTTTTACATTCGCTACACCCTGCTCCCTTCCTCCTGCTCTAGCTAAGTGTGCAGGGGTCTCTCCTATGAACAGAACTCTCTGTGATTGGTCATTAACTGGATAAAGGGAAGTAGGAAGGCTTTCTCAAGAAATAGTTTACAAGACAATAGCTTACATCATTCTGTTTTTGAATCACAAAACACTAATATTGAATGTTACCCTTGGTCTTTCTCTTAGCATTTCTCCTACAAAAGTCATATTTAAATAAATATCGAGGGCAGGAGAAACAAAGGGTTTTGACTCAATAAAAAGGAAAAATAAATGTTTAAAAACTTTATCTCCACTATAAAGTTAAGAAAAAGAGTCAGCTGCACTCTATAAATAGACAAAACAGAGACACCATGGGAGAAAGAGGAAGGCTTTAAAGTGAGATTTGGAGATGCTGAAACTTAATGAAGGGAGTTAAGAAAAACCAGTTCAAAATAAAGAATAAAGAATATTAGAGAATACAAAGAATATTAGAGAGCTAAGAATTAAAATGTTCTGTGTATTTTACATGTAATATGTGATGGTTTTCTACATACTCTAATTGCTTCAGAGAGAAATAATTATGGGACACATAATCTTCTTGTTGTGAGCATAACACCTGTGGGAGACCAAGATAAACCACCAAAATGCTAAGGTCCATAGTTCATTTCTATCCCATCTTGTTCCAGAAAGGATGTCAGGCAGGTGACAGGGATTACTCTCACTCCACAGGAAAAACGAATAGTAAATGATAGAGGAGCTTCACCAAAAAAAAAAAAAAAAAAAAAAAAGAGCCCTGACCAGTGTGGCTCAGTTGGTTAGGCATGGTCCTGCAAGGCAAAGGGGTCGCCAGTTCGATTCCCGGTTTCTCTCTCACATCAATGTTTCTCTCCCTTTCATTGTTTCTCCCTTCCCCTCTCTCTAAAAATAAACAAATAAAATCTTTTTAAAAATAAAAGATTCTTCTAAAAAGGCATCTCAAGATGTAAATTTTCTAGTCGACATAAAGTAGAGTTAAGAAAAGAATGAAATGTTGGAAGTGACATAGCTCTGTAAAGGGGATAAATCAACGTACCGGAGAAATGATGACTTAATCAAAGAACACACTGTGCCAGCGTGTGGGGGAAGTGGCCAGGCAGCGTGAAACTCGAGCAAGATGACCCTGAAGTCTGTCAGAGAAACAAGAGGGAGGCCAAAGAGCCGGAAGCGACCCTGGTCCTGGTGGGGGGGAAATACAAGCAGAATTAGGGCGGCAGCAGAGGAACACAAGTGAGAAGGGTGACAAAAGTGAAATAAGATAAGCAAGACTCGGCCGCTGGCTGGCTTTAGGAAATAAAGGAAATGGTGGAGCCCATGACGACTGGGAGGCTTTGAGCCAAGTCAACCTCAGGAGTGATAAAAACAGTACAAGAAATGGCCCGTTTTCGGCCCTGTTCTTAAAATGGGATGGCGGTAATGTATTTTCCACGTACAAGTTTTCTGTTATCTCAATATAAACAGGCTTAAAAGTAAAGAAAGAAAAGGGTTGAAATTCAAAAATTTGTACTAAATAACTATATTTAATGGCCTTAAGGAGTACAATGTATATGTTCTTAACAAGTATTCCAATTTAGAACACAATATTTATCATTTCTCACTTTCAAAGTATGAAAGAAACCAAAGGTAAAATCCTGACTTAATACTTTACCAAAAGTATTAGAATTCACCTGTATCAACCAACTCACATTGAGTTTATATACCTTGCGGATAGCTTTATTTTTGCATAGCCATCTAAGTACTTTTTGCTTCAAGTAGTAATTGAGTTGAATTCTGATTGCCAGTTGAGTTTTTTTAATGAAATATATTATTTTGGTAGAAATCATGTAAAGCTACGTATAGGCTGTTCCCCAATACGATATGTGATTTGAGTATTCGGAGTATCAATATTTGATTAACAATTATCAAACATACCCATGTTTGATTAACAATGATCATACGGAGTAGACTTTACTCCTGCTGCTACTCAGATGTGTGAAGAAAATCATAGTTTCCTTGTTTTCTGTAATCAATCCGGTACTTTCATGTGGTCTTTACTGAGACATAATTCATACACCCTGTCCCTTTAAAAGGTACAGCTGAGTCATGTTTAGTATTTTCATGTATCTGTACTCCCACCACCACCATCTCATTCCAGAGCACTTCTGTCACCCCAGAAAGTGCCCTCATACTGATTAGCAGTCACTCCTCATTCTCCCTTCCCTCTAGCCCAGGGGCGTCCAGACTTTTGGCATCTCTGGGCCACACTGGATAAAGAAGAGTTGTCTTGAGCCATACATTAAATATACAAACACTAACAAAAAAAAAAAAACCTCATAATGTTTTAAGTAAATTTACAATTTTGTGTTGGGCCGCAGTCACAGCCATCCTGGACTGCATGTGGCTGCAGCCTGCGGATTGGACACCTCAGCTAGCCCCTGGCAACCTCTAATCTACTTTGTCTCCATGGATTTGCTTATTTTACATATTTCACACAAATGGAATCATATACTATGTAACCCACAAATTGCCCTATGAACTCCCACCCTGTTGGGCAGCAGGAAACATTTATTTTAGCTCAAATTTAGCAGCTAATAATATCTCCGCTGTGTCTGATTTAACACAATTCAATTTTGGTGAAGATTCCTTAAGCTTAATGTACGCTCAATAACAGATTGTTTCTCCCCTCCCTTCATCCTTTCCAAGTTGCTCTGGGAACAAGGGACACCTTATGAGCCCTCGACACCATGGTGGGAGGGTGGTGGCCTGCAACACTGGACTCTGGATCAGTGCCCCTGACAACTGACCCCAAATGGACACTTGGCAGGTACAGGCTTCCCTCGCTGCTGACAGCTGAGACTGACCCTGCATCCTTCCACCCAGGTCACTGCCCGGGACAGCCTCCTCCTGCCAGAGCCTCTCAGCACCTCGGAGTCACTTGAGGGTGGCCTGGGCCCCTTGTCCTCACTGTGCACCTGCGCCTGTCACAGAGTCTGCTGTACAGTAGGCATTCAACTGCTCTTTCTATTGATTTTAGAGAAGGGGGAAGAGAGACAGAGAGACATTGTTTATTGTTCCACCCATCTATGCATTCATTGGTTGCTTCTTGTATATGCAGTGACCAGGGGGGTCAAACCCACAACCTTGGCATATTGGGATGATGCTCTAACCAACTGAGCTACCCGGCCAGAACCTCAACAACACATTTTGAGCAGGTGAATAAATCCTTCAAAATCCAGCTAAAAATGTCCTTTCTTCTGTAAACCATTCCTCAATAAACCCACCCTTTCCCACCACCACTTGCTGTGCGCACCTGTAACGAGTGAGTCCGGCTGCCTGGGGAAGCTCTGCAGACTGTACTGTAACCTGATGTGCACGGGCCATCTCTCAGCAGATACAAAGCCCACCTCTCCCTCACTGCCCACGTGAGGAGCTTCCCAGGGCTTCCCTTGGATCATAAACAGTATGCTCAATAAGTATTAACAAAAGGCATCATATTTCTAATTAGATTTCTTTTTTCAAATAATAATGGGCAAATTTTACCGAATAATCATATGGTACAAACTGGAATTAAATGAAAGGGGGAAGTCTCTATTCAGCCCCAAACCATTTTAAGTTGCCTCCTGTTTATGGAAATGTAGCTGGTCCCAGTATTTGGCTCTTCTAGTTTTGTTTTATTCTTTCCCCCCTCAAGTTTATTTTTAAATAAATGTGTAAAGTATCATGTGATCATCTCAGTTAGTGAAAGAGAAACTTTACACTAGAAGTTCCTGGTAAATGCTGGCTCTGTGCTGTGAACGCAGACTGGCCAACTCAGAACCACCGGTTCTGCAGAAGGAACCCTGTTTGCAAAACCTCGAGTCGGGATGACAAGGCAAGAGGTAGCGGCTAGCAGGAGTTACAATTTCACCCTGCAGGCAAGGACAAGCCCGCTCAACCAGTCTTCTGTTGACACACCCGTAGCTCTGCTCTCCATTAGGATGGAAATCCCTCTGGTAGGAACCCAGACCTCTCTCCACTGACGACTGGTTGCCCCCCCTGGCACCATGTGCAGAAGGCGGGCTCCTGACCCCAGGCTGCAGAAAAGCAGGCACGTCTGAGTTACAAAGAGAAAATGTGGAATAGTGGTGCTGAGCTGAGAAGTTCCGATTTGTGCTGTGTACTGACTTGGGAGAAAAGTAGCATTAAATCGTTTACTGTTCTAAGTTCCACATATTCCCCCCAAAGTCAGTTTGGGATTCCACAACACATGTTTTCTTGGAAGACATTTAGGGGGAAGAGGAGAGGCAAGCAAGATACTCTCCCAACTAAGTGGGTGAAAAGGCTTTTTCAGGGCAGGCTCCCCAGAACCAGAAGTGCTGTTGGTCCAGCAAGAAGATGGAGAACCAGCCCTTTCCCACCAGTCACCCGCTGGTGGTTCTCAAACGGCCTGGAGTCGGACCACAGCACCAGCACTTTCCGCGGAGTGTAGACACGTTGTTTACTCCCCTGTTTCCTTGTGAAGGGGGATAATAACAGTGCCTTCCTGCTAGGGGGCTGCCGTCACCACCCCGCCATTGGCCACGGCCACTCTGCCCTCTCTCTGTTTTCCCTGACTGAAGACCACAGGCTCATCCACTTCCACTCGGCCTCCTTTTCTAAAAACGTCATTTCAGGGCCTTCCATTGCATCCCAGTTAACATTCCTTCTACACCATAAGCATGAACTGAAGAACCCAAATACCCAATTATGTACTCGTGTCAGGTAGAAACACGCCTTGATTTTCTCTTTTTGTTGAGTAATACTTCCCTAATTCCAGCCCAACTGACACCATCCTGCCCTGGAGCAACAAGGCCAGGAGTAAATGCCCCCAAACAGAGGGGCAGGAAAGGTGAGCATGGGTGACACACTCCTGGCTTCCCTTTATTGATTTGTGATCCTCCAACCTGGGACCCGAAGGTCAAAGAATTCTGCCCTGAAAACGGACAGAAATCATGCTGAGGTTTGGCTCCTGTTCAGCAAAAGCGTCTTTGAGAAAGAAAAGACTGTGTCATTTTACCTCCCTATCGAGTTTCACAATCCTGGCTGATCTCTTGAAATACCTTTGTCCTTCAAGACATGAGGCAAACACCTTTTAACATTATTTCAAGCGCTCTGTGGAAGCGGAAAGCCAGGCCGTACTCTCAAAGGCCTCATTGTGAGGCCGATGCCCGATGCCCAGGCTGCTCCCTGCTGGCTTCCTTCCATCCTCCTGCAAACGCCTCGTGTTTGCCTTCCAGCTGTCACTATTTGTTAGGGGCCTGTAAACAGAGAGGATGCTTTCTTAGCAACCACTGGGAAAAAGCAGAACTCTGCCTCCCCTCCTCCCCAAACAAGCCTGAAATGAGGAAAGAAAGGAAAATGAACCCTCGCTAAGTTACTTGTGAAAGTCAGGAGGACAAGAGAATATGGAAACTTTCCAAACGCTGTCCTTTGGCTTGGAGCAAAAAAGAATCTCAAGAAGCGTTCAGGAGCCAGCGGCCAACAGATTAAGAGGCGACTAGAAATGATCTCAGCACCGTTTGCAGACATGTTGTCACGAGGATATCCGCAAGATAACCAAGAATACTCGTTACATTATTCCATTTTCTTTCCTTGGAGAATGCACTGGGCTTCATCAGGCTATTTTTAGTCTTCCATGTCATATGCCCTGGGAAGCCACCACAAAGTTCAAGGATTCCATGTTCATCCAGAACAGGTAACATTTCTGGAAACCAAAATGACTGGGAAAAAAAAGCACCTGGAGATCAAAGCATACAAGGGGGTCTGGGGAGGAGGGCAGTGGTCCTCAGAGATGCAGGACCTCTGATGGATGCTGCCTTTCCCATACAGAACTACAGAAAGTCATCACATCACATTTGTAAAGAAGGCAGGGACCTTGACCTTAAAAAAGAATGCTGCAGGGGACATGTGAGAGCACCCCCCACCATTGAAGCTTTCAGGAAGTTTAAAATGTTTCTGGAGTTAAATCAGTTCACTCTTGCCAGCCTGAGAACAGCCAGCTTGGAAAAACAGGGCTGGTAGGCATGGCAACAGCCAGACACTTGGTGTTGAAACCCATCACAGGGTTTACCAGGGAAAAACTGTGGAAAAGCCTCAAGAGGAAAGGCTAGAACTGGTACCACTTTGGGAGGCCAGCTGGTTTGAAATCTTAAATGAGTATAACTAAAATATGCTAAGCTTCAGTAATTGAGTGGCAAGAATTAAACTTTCCTGAGCTCTGATCCTTCCAGTGTTGTCTGTCTGCAAGCATCAGGGTGGCTAATAATCAAAACAATGAAAGTAAAAGACACTCAGAAGAAATTTTTTAAGTTCTATAATTCTATTGTGCCCTTGTAGATACATGAAGAGATTGTTTGGGACTGAACTCTCATGAGTATTGTTTCAAAACTGGGAAATGTGAAAATGTTGTGAATGAAAAGTCTTTATTGATCATCAGCTTTCATATCACCTCATTTTGATCCTCACAATAGCCCTGTGATGAGGGCATTCTCTCTGCTGAGCTACAGATGAGGAAACCAAGGCCCAGGGGAGCTGCGGTTGGTGGGCGGCAGAGCCCTGCACCCAGCCTCCATCCCGCACACACTGTGGTGTAGGGTAAGGATGCACCCATGTGTCGGGGAGGACAGGTCGCTCGTATGGGGCTGGTACCCTCTTCCCCACCAAAAATGCCATTGCGGGAAGAGCAGAGGTCATAGCATTTTTCATGTCAAAATGGGAAACTTTGTTGTATATTGTATTTTTTTCAAAGCTCTTTTAAAAGCTCCTTCTGTTTCTCTCCCTTTTTCTTCCTTCTCTTTCTGCTTCTGTGCATTTGCCTCCCGTTGGAGCCCTGCTCATCCTTGTGCTCCATCAGCATGTCCAGGGGAGCATGCATGGATTCGAGGCCTCCCAGGACACTCACTCTCTGGCCATAGGGTACTTCAGGGGCCCCCGTGCCACCACATCCTCCTACTCAGTCAAGACTCCCATCCCTTTACCAGGCTCCAGCTGCTCTGTTGTGGATAACTCCATAGTACAGGCAGTACTGGGCAGCATGGAGGCCTACAGAGCCAAACGGAGAATTAGTCACGGCGGCAGCCAACTTCTCATGACCTTTGGTTTCTTGGACCAGGCCCTGCTAACATGGCCAGAGTAAAGGTGGAAAATGGGAACTGGAGGGCAAACATGCCAGAGGTAAGCAGGTGTGACGTGGCTCAATTTGGCTGACTGGGCTTTGAAACATACAGGAGGTGTTATGGTTTCAGAACAGCTACGTGACCGTATGTGATTAGAGCTATTGTGGAAATCACCATATTCCAAACTTCCGCATAAAATTTTTAATCACTCTTTTTCTTTTCTCCATTTCTCCCAAGTTGCTATTTAGAGATTTAAGAAGTGGTTGTTTCCTATCAGGATACTAAAAGTTGGATCTCTCATTAACCTCAGCTACCATGGTTAAAGGGTCCCCTAGTGACTTGAAGAATATGAATCTTCTTTCCTAAGTATTCAATTTAATATAACAAAAGAGAAAAGGGAAGGGAGAGCTCCAAAAACTTTAGTCACTAAAAAGAAAAAAATTACCCAGGATTATTTTCAATATCCATAATTGCGCACGTTTACAACCATTCATTTACACGAATTCACGCTTTGTGAAAATGTGGCATAGACTGACATACCAAATGCTGACAAGGACGTGGAGTGACTGGAACTCCACACACTGCTGGTGGGAAAGCAAAGTGGTGTAACCACTTAGAAAAATTATTGGGCAGCCTCTTAAAAAGTTCAATGTACACCTTCCATGGGATTCAGTCCGTCCACTTCTAGGCATTCATCCAGAAGATGGGAAACACGTAAGTCCAAAATGTTACACATGGATGTTCACAGCAGCATCATTCACAATAACGAAAAACTGAAAACAACCCAAACACTCACCAGTAGGTATGGATAAACCAGCTGTGGAACATCCACGTGATAGATTAGTACTTAGCATTTTCTAAAGGGGGGCAGAAGAAGGAGAGGGGTAGACACTTAATACAACAACAACGTAGTAAATCATAAATCAATATGCTGAATGTAAAAACCCAGACACAAACGCATCCACACTGCAGGATCATATTCAGACAAAATTCTAGAAAATGGAAACCAAGTCCACAGTGACTAAAAGCAGAGGAGCGGTTGCCTGGGGCCAGGGAGTGTTGTTGCTAGACACCGTACACTGCATAATAAAAATCACGGGGCCCCCACAGTGCTGAGGCAGAGAAACCTGATCCAGTCTGAGCAACAAAGAAAGAGAGAAGACGTAAATCACTAAAGTCAGGAATGAAGAGGAGACCTCACAACCAACCTTAGAGAAATGAAAAGGATCATAAGATTAAAAAGGATTCAAGCACCCTATAAACAGCTTTATGCTAACAAATTACACAACCTAGGTAAAATAAGATTCATGGAAAGATACAAATTAATAAAATTGACTGAATGAGAAAGAAAAAACATGAAGAGATCTACAGCAAGTAAAGAATTTCACTTAGTAATTAAAAATCTTCCTCCCAAGAAAAGCTTCACCTGGATGTTTTCACTGGGGAATTCTATAAAATATTTAAAAGACAAATAACAGCAATCCTTCAAAACTCTTACACAAAATGTAAGAGAGAACACTTTCCAACTAATTTCATGAGGTTAGTATTACCCTAATATTAAAGCGAGAAAAAGAAATCACAGGAAAGAAAACTACAGACCAATATTACTCTGGAATCTAGATGTGAAAATCCTTAACAAAATATTAGCAAAATTAATCCAACAACATATAAAACACACAAGATTTCTCCCAGGAATACAAAGTTGGCTTAATACATAAAAGTCAATCAACACAAAATAATTTTAATAGAATAATATTAATAATATACATGGTCATTTCAATAACTGCATGAAAAAAAGAAAAGCATTTGATGATACCTAACATTCATTCTTGATGGTCTCAGTAGCTAGCTAGAGACTGTAAAGAATTTCCTCAACTGGATAAAGGGATTCTATGTAAAACCTGCAGCTGGTAGTGAAAGACTGAATGTTTTTCCCTGTAAAATCAGGGGAAAGACCATATATTGTATGATTGTATCTATGTAAAATATCTAGAAAAAGTAAATCTATAGAATCAGAAAAAAAGAGAGAGACACTGAGAGGCTACTACTATCTCGCCATATTATCCTTGCTGAGCATCATTCTCCTTCCTGAAGCTGTCTGGCAACTTCTGTCCATGCTCCTCTGGCCCTGGGTGGTCATACTTCTCCAGCACCTTGTCTCCAGGCCCAAGGAGCAGGCAGTGGCAAGCACCCCATCGCGGTGCAGAGGGCATGCGTGACTCCCTCAAGAACCAGAAGAAGCTTTGGGACCCCAGGACAGAAACATTGAAGAAAATGCTGCTGAGGCCCAAGAACCTGAATTTTATCTCTCTTTATCTCTCTGGGGAACAAGTTTGTGCCTAAGGAGACACTGAGTACATGTTCTAGGGAGAATTGTCAGCTGAACATGAAGCTGTCACCCTGGAGTCAGGAGAAAGACAGAGCCTTGTCTCTCCCAGCAGAGCTTTGGAGGAAGTCCTTCACTCACCACACCACTGGATGAGCAAGCCACACAAAGCCCCATGGCCATTGCTGCATTTTCAGCACAGGGAGGGAAATATATAGAATGAAGTGGGAGAGGACCCCTGAAAGCAGAGGCACTGGGACTGCAGGTAAGTGGCACTGTTCTGAGAACCCTGGGCTCACTCCATCGTCATCACACGGATCCATCACAAACCCCTTGGTTATCCTCACATAATGCAGGGCACAGTGAGAGCTGGCATCCTGGACACCACCCACGGACAGAACAGGGGTCACCTTCCATCAGCGCCATCTATTCGCATTTCAGCCGCCGACATGACTGGCTGCTGTCTTCCCCTGTGTACCATGAGCAACCATGAATTTACAAAGGGGCCAAACAGAAAAGGGATTCGGAGCCTGACCCTTCTGTTTAAGGGCCAGAGATTTCAAAATATTCCCGATGAGCTAGCATGATCCTGTGGGAGCCTGAGAACGGGAAAGGACAAAGACATATCTATCACCATGGTGATGGAGAAGGGGCTTCTGGGGGTGGGTCCAGACAAAACAGCAGGGCCTGCAGAGAAGAGCCACTGACCCCATTGTTCCAGCCACTCCACCACCACCACCACCGCCACTGCCACCACCACTGGGCTGGCGCTCAAAGGCAAAGGCCACACATGGTGATGCAAAGAGAACCGTAAGGATGGGGACCCAGGAGTTTTGTTGTGCAATGTTCTTGGCTGAACCTGAATACGAGGGATGTCCCCTCAGCCCCAGGCAGGTAGAAAGGCTAGTGACCAGGGACACCCAAAGGTGCAGGGCCAGCCTTATTCGGCTGGAAATATTCACATCCAGCTCAAACCGCCATCTTTCCAGGACCCCTGTGGGTCCACCCGTCATGCAAACGCCATCAGCTCAGTGCCAGAACTACCAGGCATACACAGAAGCAGGTTTCTCCCATCCCCTGGAACAGGGCTGCCTCCAGGTTGGAAGGAAGAAGCTGGCAAAGGGCACATTGGGCGGATGGGTCCTACTACATTGAGAGTTAGTGTCTCAGGGAAAGAGACGCAGACCTTCTGCAAAAACAGTAACGCAAAAACAGTAATATAAATAAACTTGGAATGGATCCTTCCCCATGTTCTCCCAATGGCAGAGGCCTGGTGGCCTTGCTACCCAGCTGACTCCACAAGGTAGGAAGGGCCACAGGAGACCTGATCCGGGGGAGAGAGGCACAGTCACTTCTGAGCTTGGTTAGCATCAGTACTGACTTCCCAGGGCAACCTGTCTGAGGGAAATTTCACATATATCAATTAATTTTTAACCTTGCATACTTGCAGTTTATGACTTTGTCCTTGACATGGTCATAAGTACAGTCTGTGCTTAGCTCTCCAAGTGGGGGGGGGGAGGGGGAGAATGTATGTACTTTCCAGCTTGGAAGGGAAGTGTAGTTTGCACACATTAGTCATATTTATCACATTTGCTCAGCTTTAAGCTTTCTGCTCATGAACCACAGAGGTTTCAATAAAATAAAAAGGAAATTTGATACCATCAATCAATACACTAAAGCACAACCAAAATTAGATGTCATAAGGTTACACCATTTCATCACTTGTAATCAATATTGCCTGTGTAGACCCCTTCTAAGAAAATAGTTATAAACTTTTCACTTCCTACAAAGAAATTCATCTTCTGGTTTTGCCGCAAATTGAAAAATTACATAGTGAGTTAGTAAAAAAGAGAAAACCACTGCAGCCTCATTAGCTTATTTTAAAGTGGAATTTATTATAGAAAAATATTCTTCCATCTCAATAGTCAGAAAATGAATTGATTTCAAGGCTTTCTATTTTTTTTTTTTTAAAGAAAAGGTATGACTTTAAAGTAACTATAGTTTTGGGCCATGTACTCACTCTTTTACTCAAATTCCATATTCAGTACTAATGTTTAAATTAGGAATAATTAAAAAATGTCCGAAGCATACTTTTTTCTTTTTTACTAGAAATGCTCATTTCTCAGATTAGAGGAGAGAAAGCTTTTCTTATGTTTCCTCCTTTCATGTGTTTTGATTCACTTGGGAAATCATAACATCTAGCAACCAGAGAGACAGGCATTGTGCAGGAATCCAGAACATGGCTCCAGAACTGAAGATTCTGGTGCCGCCCCAGGACTGGATGTGGCCAGCAGGCTTCTAAAGATGGTCCCAAGCTTCCTACCCCTGGTGTATGCCCTCCGGTTCGCCCTCTCCCCTTCAGTGTGGAAACAACTGAGCATGCACAGTACTTGTCGGGGGAGAGCCCCAAAAGTCTAAATGCAAGGTCCAGTCTGAAGAACTGACTCGTAGTCTTGGTAAAATTCATAAGAGCCTTAATAGGAGAAACGTACATAGAGCAGCTCCCAGTAGTGGTGGCCTGGGAGGAATCCACCCCCTCCCAGGACGGGATCCCTTTCTATAGAGGGTTAATAGTAAAACCATATGGTAGGTACTCATTCCGACCTCCAGAAAGAACAATGCATTCCTAAATTAACAGATAACATCAGGCAGTTATCACACTCTATACATTCACTGACCTCCTTCCCAGGGCATGGCATGACGTTTATCTTTGGGCAGCATTCCGTTTCTCTGGGCCTCAGCCAAGCCCAAGGCTACAGAGTTAAACAGAGAGTCCAGCCTTTCTCAGATGCCTTTGCTGCTGGAGCCATGTTGCATCTAACGTGGGTTCCCCTACATCACTTTCCTTGATTACCTTCTTATACAACACACCACAGTAGATGACTGGAATGAGAGCCCCCTGTTGTCCCTGAAGAAGCAAACTACCATGGTGTGGAGAGGCAGCCTCTAGGAGCTGAGGCCCTCAGTCCCGCAACCACAAGGATCTGAATTCTGCTAACAACCAGTGAACC
The DNA here is from genome assembly GCA_004027475.1 of Anoura caudifer. Lineage (NCBI taxonomy): Eukaryota > Metazoa > Chordata > Mammalia > Chiroptera > Phyllostomidae > Anoura > Anoura caudifer. The sequence continues at coordinate 17,362 of PVKU01011379.1, read as the reverse complement.
TGAAAGAAGACCCCAAGCCTCATCTGACAGTAGCCCAGCCAATGCTTTGGCTTCCTAGCCTGTGAGACCCTGCTCTGCGGATCCAGCCAAGTTGAGCCTAGATCCCAACTGAAAAATTGTGAGATAATGTGTGTGTTTGTCTTCAGCCACTAAGTTTGTGGTTGTTTGTTGTTCAACAATAGAAAACCAACACACTGAGCTATCTTCTTGTCCCAGGGATAGAAATGCGACGATTGCTATCATTCTGGTGACAGCAGTCCACATTCTCATTCTGTGCCTCTTGGCTCCTCATACTCAGCGCTCCTCAGGGTTCCTTTCAGACACCCCTGCCTTGCATCTATGTGTCTTTTCTATTTATGTTCACACACTAGTGAATGCCTCTCTCTGTCTTCTCATGGAAGCTCTTAAGGACAAAACAATCGATGTCCCTATAATCACCTTATCTTACTGAAGCACCTTCCTAATGTCAACCAGTCCTCATAACAGCCCTTTGAGATCAGTACCATTATCATTCTATTTCTGTAGTAAATCGAGGAGTTAGCGACCTGAGCGGGGAAGCCAGCCTCAAACCCAAGATATCCAGCTCTGGGTCTTTGGCTCTTTCCTCCTCTTCCTGCCAACCTGAAGTAACAGGAGGGTCTTGTGAATGCCATACAGACAGTGAAAACTCTCCCCTAGGATGCTGGTAACAGATAGTATCCCATCCAAGTACTGACCAGGCCCAGCCCTGCTTAGCTTCTGAGAACAAGCAAGAGCAGGCACATTCAGGGTGGTATGGCCATAGCCAGGGGTGTCGGACTCATTTTCACCAGGGGCCACATCAGCCTTGAAGTTGACTTCCAAAGGTCGAATGTATTTCAACTCCTTAACACTTAAGGAATAGTTACATTTATACAGTCCTGAAATTATTTCTGCCCTCTGTAGGCAACCTTGAGGTCGATGTAGTCCCCAGGGAAAATGAGTTGACACCTCTGCATAGACTGATAATGGATATTCTCTTCTTTTCTCTCCAGACAAACTAAGGACAAGCCACTAGGGAGCCATCACCAGCCTAATTATGTTGCTCTTGTTTCCCCCATTGAACCCATGTCAGGAGGACTTAGGAGCAAACATTTGCTGCTCTGTGACCTTGAGCAAATTAGTTACCTCTATGAGCTTTTGTAGTGCTGCCACATAGAAGCTCAGTAGATCGTAGTTGGTGGTCAAGGTGGTGATGGTCATATGTCAAGGGCACCTACCATGTCTTATTCCTCTCCAGCTGCACAACAATTAATCACCTTCTGAGCAGGACTCTCATGAATGTGTTACATAGTTCATTCATAGACTACTTTGAATGGATGCCACACTAGTGGGGAAGTTCCCATGAAAGAAAGATTCTAGGTTCTCTAGGTTCTCTTTTCTTATGGGAAAAGGTTCTCTTTTCTTATGGGAAACAACTTCTTACGAATTTCAGATCATTCAGAAGTCCTTGCAGTTGTACTAGAAATGGATTCATTCCAGGCATATGGCAATCCTACTTTTGGAATGCTCTGAATGGGCCAGATCATCACCAGCAGGAAATTTCTAGAAAGTTCAACATTATATGAAAACTACATCGAGTCCACCAGTGGAATAAAGAGTGCAGACTTCAGAGTGGCATCTACCTGGTTTCAGATCTTGCCTCCACCCTGCCTGGGCTTCCCTGAGTATGTACTTTACTTGTTTGTGTCTTGGTTACCTCATAAATAAAATGAGACTATTAATAGTGTTTTCTTCCCGGGGTTATGGAGAGTATTAAATGAGTTAATATATTTATAGCACTTAGAACAGTGGCTGGAATATGGTAAGGACTTAGCTGTAAAGTCTGTAAATTCACCCAAAGTTCACTGGCTTTCTACTATGCATAAGGCCCTGTGCTGAGCATTTTGAATAAAAAAAGGGAGAAAGGAAGAAGAAAAAAATTAATGTTTATTATGTGTCTGAATAAATCACTATGACAGATGATTTAATATACATTATCTAAATTTTTAGTTAGTGGATGCAGACCCCAGCTCATGGGATCCACCACATTGTGGATGAAGCACGAGAAATTCACATTGACTACCGAGTCCTGCGGAAGAAAAGGGACGGCGTGACTTTTCTCTCAAGGGGAGAAAAAGCCACAGCCCTCCCCATGACAGGCCTTTCTTTCTTTTCTGGCCACATTACATGATGGTCCTCATTTTCTATGCACAGGTTTGCTTTAGGTGGTTACCTTTTACAGAAAACAAAGGAGCTGATGCCACTAATCACATCACAGAAGAAGGATATTTGCAAATGACAAGGGAAAAGTGGTTGAACCGGTTATACTCATCCTTGGAAGGTTTAGCATGGATTTTAGGAAGTTACTTTGCAGTAAATGTTTGCTGCCTCAATTCAGGGTGAGGGAGTTTTAGCAAAAACAAGTCTCATAGCAGTCTAGGTACAATGCAGGCCTGATTTCCCAGAGGAGATTTCCACGGGCATGGGTCCTATGCATCGGACCTTGCTTTCCACTGGGAGCTGGGCCCATGCCACACAGAATGGTCTCCTACAGTTAGTAACCTTATTAGGTAGGTATTATTTGCCTTACTTTACAAATAAGGAAAGTGGGCAAAAGATTAACCATGTTTCTTAAAGTCACAGAGCTAGTAAGTGGAAAAGTGGGGGTTTGAGTCCAAGATAGGCTCAATCCTGCTTTTACTATAAATAAGGCACAGTCCCTGTCCTAGAGAATGAAAATGTACAGTGAGGTTCTACATATGAATGGCTAAACAGAATAAGATGTAAGTGCCAAAGTAGAGCCATAAACAAAGGTGAGATATTTACCTACGAGAGTGAGGAATGCCTTGGGTGAATAAAATTCCTCCCAAAAGAACAAGGGTATTGAGGGGGGGTAGGGTGTAAAATACAGATTCAGAAGCATGAAAAAAATGCCTGAAGTATTGGAAGATCAGCAAAGAAAATGACCAGAAATGCCATCTCTTTGAACGAGAACTTGAGAGTCCATCAGTTTTTTCTAGCCAAGTATTCTACTACTTGCTGTGACGTCAGTTCCTTGTCTTTGCCCACAAGTCAGCAGCTTCTCATCCTAAGTGCCAAACTATTCTGGGCTGCTGCCTTTTTCCAGCAGCCCACATCCAGGTCTGTGTGCTATATGACGTTGAGTCAGCCACAGCTCCTGACTGCTGGCGATCCCCATGAATGAGTGACGTCCACAATGTCCTGTCCGCGTGTCCTCAGCAGCCCCACTCAGCTCCCATTGACTCATGCCTGCGGCTTCCCTGATGGAGTCACTCCCTCTCATAGCTGGTGTCCCTTCTTCTCCTGCCGCCTGCTGGTTTTCCCAGCACTACTGTCTCTTCCAGAGAACTCCCACCACTCAGGATGTGCCCAAAGTGGGACAGCTCTGTTTTGTCACTTTTATCTCCAGCAGCGTTGCAGGCTTAGTTTCCTTGGGTCTAGCGCACACCAACCTCAGCTGCACCTTTACGGTATTTCTGCTGCCTTCTTTGTTTGTGGTGCCTGCTGCGGTTTATGTTACAGCATTTACTCTGTTCTCGTTGCATCTGGGTTGATCCATAACAGCTTCCACAGCCTGTTTTATCAGCTTCATCTGCTTTCAATTTTTTGCATCAGTTCCATCGGCTTAAGCGCATTTATTTTCCCAACATTTTTCAGCCCTGCATCCATTCCAGGTGAAATGAATCCTCCTGCTTTGTTACCAGGTCTACTTTCTGCAGACCTCTTTTAGAGCCACGCTTCCTCTGTAATGACTGCTTGTGTGCCTCTTTTCTTTACTATGAGTTCCCTAGGGCAAGCCTCAGTCCTGTTCATCTCCAAGGTCTAGTCCGGTACCTAACACATACATGTTCGATAAACAAATGAATGAGTTAACAATGACCCAAAGGCCCTTGTCAGATGTCTGGCTTGTCTGTTTGTTTAAGAAGAGCCCCCATGAAATGGATGCACCTAACCTATCCAAACTTTCCCCTCGATCACCTTAACAAGAGAAACTTTGGCTGGTCTTCTCATTACTCACTCTTTCTCCTGCCACTTCAACCATTATCCCAGCTCCCCACTGCCTCTCCTGTTACCTTAAATCCATACAAGATGTTTTTTTCTACCTACATAGTTTTGCTAATGTTTACCAGCCTGCAAAGCTAAATCCTCTCTTCTCTGCCAACTGAGATCAAACATTTTCCTCGGGATGTGCAAGATATTCAGGTAGCTGTCCCTGGCTGGTTCCCACACTTACCCCGTTTTTTTTTTTTTCTTTCAGTATTGTCTATTGCTTTTGCAACCTCTAATACTCATGCTATCCATGTATTATCCTGAAGTTATTTATACAGTATATCTTGTTTTCTCAAAGTCTGGGAATTTCATTTCTTGTTTCATTTTTATCTGCCATTACATAATGTTAGACCCATAGATATTTTTAAACAAACAATTAAGCCGGAAGCTGATAGATTCCACAGTGGCTAATTAATGGTTAATTCAATACAATATTATCTAAAATGTTTCCAGCAGTAATAACACATTATTATCTCTAGTACCATGATCATTAAGCATGACACATGGACAGGGAGTTTTACGAGGAACCAAGCTGACCCTCCTCTTGTGAGAACACCAAAACAAAACTGACCCTTGCCGTGTGTAAGTGTTTGCAGGGGATATGAGGCAACATACCCCGATCCAAGACTGTGCAAGTCATTCCAGGACTGGGTTTTTCTGGCTTGAGAGCCCTCAGTTCAATCCTTTAGCAGACAGGCTCCCGAGTCCACGGAGTTCATCTGGACTGCTGGGTCCAGCTCATAGCAGACGTGCACGGCACCGTTCACTCCGATCCCTGGCAGGTGGCCATCCAAACCTTCTCCCTGCCACCATGAGCAGATCCATCTTTTTTGCCAGAAGAGCCTTCAGCCCAAAAACCAAATAGAGCAGCTGTTTGTTGAGGTGATGTTTGATTCTAACTATCAACATGGAGCTGAGCCACTGAGGAGTAAATGCAAAATGGAAAATAATGACACTTGGTTTCCAGGGTAACAGCCATAACATCTTTTTAAAGAATCCATCTAGCAGGCTCTGAGCTGTAGGGCTGCAATAAAACTCATCCTCATTTGTGTTCTTTTTTACATTTGTGGAAAGAATGTAAACAGAATACTTTTACGAGCTTCTTTTAATGTAAAATTGGAAATCTTGAAATTCAAGAAATTTTAAACATTTTTAACACAAATAGAAGGAAGATGGAAAGAAAGGGGTGCTTACAATTCTCCTTTCTCAGTTATTCAGGAGTTCCCTCCAAACACCTAAAACTTCAAAACATCAAAATTTAAACTGAATATCTGACCTAAAGCAGTCAAATCTCATTCTCAAGTGGTTCTTATTTGGGATAAAAGAGGGTCACCATCAAAGATGGAAGGCTGCAACACTGGCTCTGCCCCCACAATTCCGTATAACTTTAAGAGAATCCCCTTGAATTCCTCCCCAGTTCTCCATTACCTTCCTAGGGTCTCTCCCATGTGCTTCCTGCCCATCCCTTCTTTCATGGTCCAGCTGCTACCCAAGTCAAAGTCACCAACACCCAGAGGCGCAGCCATCTCCTGTCTGTGCCCACTGAAGTCACTTGTCTGATAACAGCACGCCCAAGACTGGGCAACACTGCTCCACTGCAGGCCATGGCACTGCCACCAATGTCTACCTGCCTATCTCCCAGGGCCACCGACACCTGCAGCTACCCACACCCAATATTAAGGGTGCGACTGGCTGAGGCAGGTACTCTCTGAAGCTGCCAGTTTGCTGGCACCTGTAGAACTGGCCATATGTGTGCTTATAAAACATAGATATTTTGATAAAATTAGTCTTTCCCATTCTTGTAACTTCTTGCCCTGGGGCTTAGAAGCATATCGATATGATTGAGCTGGAGTGATTACTATGGGTTCACTCCTCCCCTTTTAAATCAGTCCATGGGCTTATACCAGCCTTTCAGTGTTTGTCCAGCCTGTCCTCCTCACCTCCCTTAGGATCAGCCTCTCCAGAAGGACAATCACCACTCTTCACTTAACAGCCACTTGGTCCCCTGTGGTCTCACAGGTCCTCCACACATGCCCAGATCATTTTGAATTCCAAAATATGCCTGCTGCACATATCTTTTACTGAGAGCATTTCTTCAAAGACAATAAGAAACGGTCTTATCTCCGCTCATGCCAACCAGTGGAGAAGCCTGGAAGTTCAAAACTTGAGCTGCAGAAAGCATTGGCTTTCAGATACGTTTCGACCACTTGGTTTTTTGTTTTGTTTATGTCCCTGGAATAGCACCATGATCTTCTTTAAATAAGTTAAAATCTGTGTCCTAATCCTGAGAGAGAGTCCATCAAAACCTTAATAGAAAATGGTAAATATATTTAACATCAATAAAAGAAGCTCTACCTTCTTGACAATTCAGTTAAAACCACGGTAATCATTTATACTTGAATTTCAATTATATTTGGTATAATAAAGTGAGGACCTGAAGACTCTCTTAGACAATTCTGTGACAAAGAGAGCTTTTCTAACCTGAGGGCCCCAACAAAAGACCCATAAGAAGGCATAATACTGAGTGCCCCCGTGGCCACTGCCCAGCCTCCCCATCACAGCTGGATGGCCAGGCAATATCAAAGCCCCTACACAGACTAATTCTGTGTCTTCTATTTTAAACTGCTTTGTAAAATAAAATCGAACATGCCTGCAATTTCAGGAATGCATGCTAAGCCTCCCACCAACCTCTTCAGTCCATCACCATCCCAAGCACCTTCAAAAAATATTTACCCATATATTGCCACATATAATAAACATCTTTTGCCCAAATTTTTCAGGGAAAAATAAGGATGTGCATTATACATGGTATAACAATTACATGCCATGGGTATAATAATCCCATGTGTAATGTGCACAAAAACATGGATGTGCATTATACACAGCAAAATACAGTAGCTAACAAGATATCTTGCTTCTAATGAGTCCCTGAGTTATTGGAAAGTACATTATAAGCCAGGGGGGTATATAAATTGAACCCATGAGAGAGACACAACACGTTGTAATTAGTGGGATAACGCCACTAAATATATTAACACGTAGCACGTGAATGGCAGGCAGTCTTTAAAGTAGCTTGTCTTTGACAAAACTATAGATGCAAATTTTTCTTTTCACTCTTGGCTTCTCTTAAATATCATGCAGTCAGGTAAATGCACAATTCATTGTTTATATTTCATTGCAGACTGGTGTAATGTTCAAACTATTTTGCTTATACTTTTAGGCATCACAGTATCTTATAAAATACATGAACAGCTAATATTGTTCAAGATACTTGAAACATCTCATAATATCTTTTAAATGAAAATATCATTCACAGTTTAAGTGTTAGAAATGTTACAACCTGTGGTAGGTCATTTTGCTAGTTGGAGAAAGGAAATTAAAGAAATGCAAGTCAAAGACTTTAATCGCCATACTAACAAGCTGGCTTCAATCCATTTCACACCATCAGGCCACAGCCGTGAGCACGGCCAACCTCCAAAAGTAATAAGGTCCCTACTTATAAGGAAACTAGATGCAAACATATGTACAGAATAGCAGAAACCTGTAACCATTGGTTAAAAAAAAATAAACTCCCCCAAAGGCATTTGTTTTTGTACTTATAATAATACATACCTTTTCCTGTTTTCTAGGAATGGAGATGGCCCCAGGAACATAGCTGTCTTTCACTACCCCAAGGACTGAAAGCTCACATAAACTTGATGTACTTGACTGCCTTTCAGACAATCAGCTCCAAAGAAAACATCACTCCGTGACTGCAGGAGGTCAGAAAACCTTCAGAGAAGATTACAAACTCCAGCTGAGTGTCAGAGTCGTGAGTTTATCAAAACAAGAAGGAAGTCCAGTTGCCTCACTGGACATCTTCTCTAAATTGAGTAATTACATTTGAATTATGGATCCAATCTTTCCAAGATTCAAATCAACATTTTTTATTGTGCTAAGAGTACTTAATAGAAGATCTACCATCTTAACAAAATTTGAAGTGTGCAATAGCATACCGTTAGTTGTAGGTGTGATGTTGTACAGCAGATCTCCTGAACGTATCCATCTTGCATAACTGAACACTTACACACACTCAGCAGCAGCTGCTGATTTTCTCCTCCCCGTGGCTCCTGGCCATACCCATTCTGCTCTCTGCTGCTACGAGTTTGACTATGTTAGATCCTTCATATAAGTGGAATTGTGCTGTGTCTGTGGTTCTGTGACTGGCTCCTTTCACTTAGCATTATGTCCTCCAAGTTCATCCAAGTTGTCACACATATCAGGATTTCCTTCTTTTTAAAGGCTGAACAACATTCCATTGTATTATACACCACATTCACTGTATCCATTCATCCGTCAACAGGCATTTGGTTGTTTCCATCGCTTGGGTATGGTGAATAATGCAGTTGTGAGCATGGAAAGGCATACATCTCTTTAAGATCTAGATTTCAATTATTTTGTCTAGACACCCAGAAAGGGAACTGCTGGGTCATATGGTAGTTATTTTAATCTTTTGAGGACCATCCATACTATTTAAGTAGTCACTCCCCATTTCTCACCTTCTCCCAGTCACTTGCAACAACTAACCTCCTTTCCGTTTCCATGGGTTTGCCTATCCTGGGCATTCACACAGATGGAATCATACAATCCATGCCTTTCTGCATATGCTGTTTTTACTTCACATATTTTCTTTTAAAAAATATTTTTTATTTATTTATTTTTTTTAGAGAATGGGGAAGGGAAGGAGAAAGAGAGGGAGAGAAACACCACTGTGTGGTTGCCTCCCGTGTGCTCTGTACTGGGGACCCAGCCCACAAGCCAGGCATGTGCCCCAGCCTGGGAATCGAACTGGCAACCCTTTGGTTCACAGGCTGGTGGTCAATCCATTGAGCCACACCAGCCAGGGCTGAACATCTGTTTTCAATCATCTGGGGTATATACCTAGGATTGAAATTGCTAGATCATCTGGTCACTGTGTGAGGTAACTTATTGAGAAATGTCGAACTGATTTCCACAGCAGTTGCACAATTTTACATTCCCAACAGCAGTATACCAGGCTTCCAATTTCTTTACATCCTGCCAACACAAATCTGATCAGACCACTGTCCCATGTGAAATAAAAACTAGACTGTCTGCCATGGCCTGCAAAGTCTGACACTGTCTGGTGCCTACCTGCCTCTTCACCCCCACCTCCTGCACTGAGCTCCTCAGTCCCTGAACTATGGCCACACCAGTCTTCTTACTCTGTCCTGAAAATGAAAAGGGCAATTTCAACTCCGGGCCTTCACCCTACTGTTCTCCAGACCTGCCCACTGCTCTGTCCCAGCAAGAACCCCTGTTCAAACAGCCCTCCTCGGAGAACCTTCCCAGAGAACCCTGCTTACAGAAGTCTGCACACACTCATGTACATCTTTTAGGACTTGCTATCTCATTACCCTGGTTCACTGGCCTCATAACTTTCAGAACCACATGTCTTCAATTCATTGTCTGCTTCACGTTGTCTTCTCCCATCAGAATGTGGGTTTCCCAAGAGCAAAACCCTTGTCTGCCCTGTTCATGTTCATTGTCATATTCCCAGTAACTAGAATATCGCTTGGTACAGAATTAACACTTGACAAACATTTGTTGAACAAATTATGTAATAAATGAATGACTGAATGAATTCCAGGCCAAGGAGGCACTGTGGTCAAAGACTCACACACTGGTCCATTCAGAGAGTTCTGGAGCCTCAAAAAGTGCTATACGGGCATGGTCAGGAGTACGGACATTGAAGCTCGAGATCTGGTTTAAGGCAGAGCATAGAGGCTTTGTAGGCTCAGCTAAGGAGTTTGAGATTTATCCTGAATGTGACTGAGAAGCCCATGAGAAATTTTAAGCAAATAAGGTACCTGATTACACTTCTATTTTAGAAAAATCACTCTGGCAGGAGCGTGCAGACGGAACTGGAGGTGGGGAAGCAGAGGCCAGGAGAGAATTGAGGACAACATGCTAGGCATCCTAGGAAGGACCCACAGGTGCCAGAACTAAAGGAGTGGACATGGGACCAGAGCTAGTGAAGTCCTGATGTCATCTACAAGAATCAGTGAGCAGTCACGTATCAGGTGGTTGAGGGCAGGAGTGAAGAGCAATAGTCAGGCCTGAGCCTTGAGTAAGAGTTGTGGTAGTTGTTCTAGCTCTTCCACCAAACACAGGGGAGTGGAAGGAAGCAAAGCAAAAGGTTTGGAAGTTGGACAAGTTTGAGTTCCTCTGACAGAAAAAGATGAAGAGATACTTCAATATATGGAGCTTGCATCCATCAAAAAAAAAAGAAAGAAAAAGAAAGAAAGTAGTAATGGAACATAGATTTGAATGGGGAAGGCAGGCTTTAGTTTGTAATTAGAAAAAGCCATGAGTTTTTTAAAAAAACCCAGCGATATTCCAAGTGATGAGATGAGTGTGGGGATCGCTGACATTTAAGAGGCAATTATAGAAGGGGCTGCTGAAGCAGCTACGAGGGACATCCGGGGACATTTGTCAAAGAAAATCCAGAAGGATCCTGGTATGACAGGATCCAAGGGATGGACGTTTTTAACTGAAAGCCTGTGCCCAGAGCCTTCGCTGAGTTTGGTTTTAGTTTGTACCGTGAACATCCAAGTCTGTGTGTAAAGCACAGTGATCGCATTATTCTAGGGTGGGGGTGTGGGGGAAGCAAGGTCTCTTCCTTGCAAATGGCCTTTCCTGTAAAGAGAAGACTTGCTCTCTGACCACTACCACCTGGCCAGGACTTGGAACCTAACATGTTCGTGTCCTGCCCAGAATCACCAGAAAGCTGGGAAAACAGCAGGAGGACTTCCTCCCTTTCCTCAGGAATGTGTCTCCCACACAAGAGGCGGCTGAGCCCATTGTTCTCGAATGGGAATGACATTTTCCATATAATGTAGATGTGGACTGCACAAAGTAATTAGGCATTAGTTATTATCCACAATTTTCATCTTAAGTTAAAGGATTTGTTTTTCAAAGAAAAATGGACGCCACTAAGATAACTACGTATGGAACTCAGTTCTCGCTCGCCGTAACTGACACATCGAACACAGAACACACACATTCTATTTGGGAGGAGACCAGTGGTGGATCCCAGTGGTGAAGCAGGTGGAAACGCTCAGGGACACGGCCAAGGCGTCTGTGATGGATTAAGTTCCAGCAGTTGTGCTTTCCTGCGGACCTTCTGAGTGACTAAACCCAGGCCCGGCATTCAGTCATCCACAATGAGAGCTCTCTGTGCGCTTTCCCGGGGTTTCCTTCACTCCGGTCTCACTTGACATGTTTTTATAGTGATGATAAACGAACTCCAAATAAAAAAGCCCGAAACACATGGTCTCCATTGCTGAAGCAGGGGTTCAGATGTGTTTCTGTTATAACCATGCATCCTGGCTCTTCTGCTTGCTCCCTCGTGTCTTTAAAAATGTGGAGGTATTGAATACATCGAGAGAGAACTGGAGGTTAGTTACCCAGAGCAAGTAAAATCCATGGGACTGAAGATGGGGTCTCAGGTTTCCCGAGACACGTTAAGGCAGGAGTTTCCGGGACCCCGACCACAGCATCAGCAGGCTGCAAGGAGTGAGGTCGACTTCAGCCCTCTCAGGAGCCCTTTTCCACAGCGGTTCTGGACTCTGCCTTAGCCCCTAGGAAGTGCTCAACTTCGGTTTGAACAGGCCGCAAACCATCACACTGACCAGTCTGTAGAGGTTGTTCAGAGCACTCTGGGGTCAATCAGCCCTAGCAAATGGGCAGTAAGAGGCAACGTGGAGTAGTAGAAGAATCAGGAAGTGACAGGAAGGGGCAGATCTAGGCTTGAATCCAGCTCTGTCTCTTAACAGACATAAGATCTCAGATAAATTCCTCATCCCCTGACAGCCTCTACAGCCTAGGATGTTAATATTTATCTGAGGAAACTGATCTAAGAACTAGAAACAATCAGCACATTAATTGCTTAACACAATGTCAGCCATGTTATGGCAAATCTTCTAATCGAGTCCACTCTCATGGAACCAGAAACAGGTAATTAATCCACAAAGAAAGAAGCCTCTTTTTCAACATGCCAGTGGCAGAAACCAAGATGCCTTCATTCATTCAGCTTGTAGTCCACCCAGAAGACAATCCAGTAAGGATGAAATAGTCCAAGTGAGTTGCTTCAGTGGGAAAACATGTTGCAATCTCCCCTTCCTGACCAACCCTCTTTCTTCCCCATCCCCTCCTCTCTTCTCTTGTCTTCTCCTCTCCTGGTCTCTCTTCTCCTTTCTTCTCCTGTCCTCTCCTTTCTTCTTCTTCTCCTTCTCCTCCTCCTCCTTCCTCTTCCTCTCTCTCCCTCATACTCTCTCTCCCTGCCATGTCTCTATCTGCAAAGGCCCTAGTGCTATGCCTCTATTTGCAAAGACACCAGCACCAACATGGCAGCCACCAGCAGTGACAGAAGCTCCTAGGAGATGCCCCTATTTGCTGCTCAGCCCACAATGCCTCAGTTCCTGTTTCTAGCATACTAATGATTCCCTTGACTATTATTAGTTAATTCAGTACAAATGGTGGGAAAACTCAGTGACATTTCAGAGGGGAATACCAAATGAACTTGAGCTGAACCATCACACTGTCCCAAGGAGTGTGATGACATGGGAACAAGACAATATAGGCCCCTGCCAGCACAGAGGGCAGACACAAAGTGTGGAATTCGGTATGGCTAATTCCAAGAGATTTCACAAGGGCCCAAATCCTCCAGAGCATGAAAATCGCATGGGCTCTCACCACAGAGGAAGTCAGACACAATGCAAGGAAAGGCTTGGGAGCACTGGCTGGCTGCCCAGGCCCTTGGGTAAGGTGGTCTGCACAGCCAGACGGGCAAGCACAGGCAAACAGAGCAACAGCACGGTAAAGCAGGGGGAGATGAAACTATAGCGGCAGGCTCAAGGGCAACTGTCAGGGAAGGTACTCCTTGAAACAAGTGTTGTGGAAGGAAGACTTGAGAAGGACAATTAGCTTCCCTGATCCAACAAATCTCAAGACCAAAACTTATTTCTACTTATTAGTAATTACTGATCACGTCCTCAGGGTCAGCACTGGGTGGCAGTTGTGATAGATGCCAAAGTCACACAGTCTCTGTCCTGGAGGAGCCAATGGTCTGTATGGGGATGCAGAAATAGCTCTCGTGAAATAGTCAGCCTTGTAAAGTGATGTGCCTCTCAGAGTTCAGATCCATGCCTTGTTCCTTTGTCTCACCCCAGCATCCAGCACACTGCCAAGCACTTGGTTTAACTAGAAAATAGCGGAGTTCAATCTCATGATCTACTGACTAGAAAGAAGAGTTTAGTAAAGAGAAAGTGTGATGTAGATACAGGTGGTCAGTCATGTCTTCTCAGAAAATGTGGAAAGCAAGCTGGAAGTGATAGAGAAAAGAGAACATACTGGAAAGGGGACACAGCACATATAAAGACGTGATACAAGAAATTATAATCCTATGTGTTCATTTGAATTACCATTTCTTAATAGGTGGTCCACAGACCACCCACAGTGGATTTTGGCCCCAGCAACTGAATTCAAATCTCTTGAGAGTGCAGCCCAGGAGTTTGCATTTCTAATAAGCACCCAAGCTCTTTCAATGCTCATCACAATCCAAAACCATTGGTTAAGATAATCTCAGACTCAAACAAAGATGTATTCTTCCCTTAAAGACAGACAGAAAGAAAAGAAAAAGGAGGAAAGGAGGGAAGGAAGGAAGGAAGGAAAAGAAGAAACATTTTTAAGCACAGCAAACAACTTGGGAAGAGGAGTCATGGCCAGCTCTGCAGTGACAGTTGTGTGCTGGAGAGACCAAGTACACGGCACTCATCAGATGATAAAAGGCCATCAGAGCCTTTCATCAGCAGAGTTTGGCTCTACTCTGGGGACAGCGAAGTGCTACTGTAGACTCCTAACCCAGAGAGTGCTAGTATTTCAATCTGGCAGTAAGTCTGTGAGGTGCAAAGAATGGGAGAGGTTTTGGGCAAGAGGACACTCTCAGAACTTGTCACCAAGAGATGAAGTCACTGCATTCCTGAAACAGGCAGGTAGAATTTGAAAGGAAGAGAACCAGAGAGTCTATTTTACTGATGACATGTCGCAGTTTCTGGGAACTCCATCCACCCTCAGAAGGGGGTCTGTCCTGCTGCATACCTGCACTTCCACCTTTCCTGTCAATCACCGGAGGGCAGATGCCATCTTTAACTGGACTTTATCATCCCCAGCTGACCACCCTCAGTCCCCCCTTTCCTTTCATTAACAACTTCCTTGAAAAGATCATCCATATTGACCTCTCCTTGCCTTATGCTTCGAAGCATGGTGGTCTGCTTCTGTCCTCACTGTGCCTTTGACGCTGCTGTAATACCTGTATCTAACAGGCACTTACCATCACGACTTCACCTCGCTTCCCTGTGATCCCTGCCTTCTCACCCTGAATTTTCTCCTCACTTATCTTCTGTGTCCCCACTTTCATGGTTTTCTTTAAACATTGTGCAAGAGGAAAACCATTTTCTTCTATGGGCTTCTTATTCTCCTGCCCCTGGAATGCTGCTGTTTCTCAGAGCTTCATCATTAATCCTTATCTTGCTACCTCACCTGTGTAATTTCCTTCTGTGATTTCTTCTCATTTCTGTTACTACTGCTGTGTAACAAATCATCCCAAGATTAAAGTGTTTCTGATCATAGAGTACACTAGTTGAAAGACTAAAATATGGAGCCAGGTGCCCAAGTGCTTTCCTAGCTCCGTTGTACTTGCTCTCTGATCTTAGACAAGTTATTTAACATCTTTGTTAAAATGAGGATAATAATATTACTTGCCCCCTAGAATTATCATGAGGTTTATGTGAGTTAGTAAGTACAAAATTCTTAGAACTGTATCTGTCACAAGCTAAGTGCATTAATCCTTTGCTATTACATTAGTAGTAGTATTTCAAATCCAGCATGACAAAAACTGTGCTTTACCATTCCCTAATTAAAACAAAAATGCCTTTCAGTAGTTCCTATATATTTTCTCCTTGTTAATAATTTCTCCATTCATGTAATACCAGTGAAGACTTTTGGGAGCCTTCCAAGTCCCCTAACCTCTCCCTTATCCCCTAAGTAAGAATTACCCCCAGATTGTGTCAATTAACCTTCCTAATGACTCTCATATCTGCTCACTCATCTCCATTCCCACTGCCCTAATCAGCATCTTCCCCTGAACACTGTAGAACATGTTAACTGGACTCCCTGCTTCCTAGCTCCTTCAGTTGTGGTTCATCCTCCCACCTCCCAGAATGAAGCCTATAAGAGGCAAATCTGGTTGTTATACATGTTGCTTAAAACTCTTCCAAGGCTCCTGACAGGATAAAGTTAAATGTTAGTGTAATATACAAAAGCCCTTGTGATATGGCCCTGCATGCTATGCCCATTGTCTCCTGTCCCTACCCAATGTCTTGCCCCCCTGCCACTACACATCCTACACAGTTCTTTCTGCCTTGAATGTCCTCCTTCATGTTCTCCTTTCAATTCTCAGTCACCTGGAAAACTTACTCTTTGAGATCCAGCTCTAATATCCCTTCCTCTGGAAGCCCTCCCTGACACTTGCCACAAGGAGAGTTGATTGCATACTTCATTTAAGAATAAGTTCCATCAACTTCCAGCCAAGATGGAGGCATAGGTAGTCACACTGTGCCTCCTCCCACAACCAAAATTAGGGACAACAAAAATTTAGAAACAAAAAAAAACACAATCAGATCTGATAGAAAATTGAACTGTAAGGAAGTCCAACAACCATTCATGTAGACCAGTAAGAGGGGCAGAGTCAGCAGCAGAGAGGGGTCACAGCAGGAAAAAGCGGCAGTTGACAGACCCCAGGTGCTCAAGGAGGCTGGCTGACCACAGACACACATTCATGAGCAGATAAACCAGGCAAAAATGGGGAGCAAAACAGACCATGCAACCCAGGGCCCCAAAAATGGGAAATAAAGCCTAAAAGCACCGATTGAAAACACTTGTGGGGGTTGAGGTGCCAGGAGAGACTCCCAGCCTCTCCCAGAGAGAGCAGAGCAAGTGCCACTGTTCCCTCTCTGACCCCACCCCCACATACAGCATCACAACCCTGCAACTGGGCTGCTCCACCCCTCACTACATAACAACCTTGACCAGAACCCCCCCAAAAAATGGCTCAAACGGGAGAACAGATCAAAGCCCCAGAGCCAATACATCTAAGCAACCAAGTGATAGCCAACCTATCAGATGCATAGTTCAAAGCACTGGTGGTCAGGATGCTCACAGAATTGGTTGATTCTGGTCGCAAAGTAGATGAACAAATGAAGGCTACACTAAGTGAAATGAAGGAAAATGCACAGGGAACCAATAGTGATAGGAAGAAAACTGGGACTCAAATCAAATCTGGAGTAGACCAGAAGGAAGAAAGAAACAACCACAGAAAAGAAGGAAGAAACAGGAATTCAAAAAAATGAGGAGAGGCTTAGAAACCTCCAGGACATCTTTAAATGTCCCAACATCCAACTTAGAGGGGTACCAGAGGGGGAAGAGGAAGAGCAACAAGTGGAAAACTTATTTGAACAAATAATAAAGGAGAACTTCCCCAATCTGGCAAACAAAATAGACTTCTAGGAAGTCCAGGAAGCTCAGAGAGTCCCAAAAAAGTTGGACCCAAGAAGGAACACACTAAGGCACATCATAATTACATTACCCAAGATTAAAATGAAGGAGAGAATTCTAGAAGCAGCAAGGGATAAGGGGACAGTTACCTACAAAGGAGTTCCCATCAGACTGTCAGCAGATTTCTCAAAAGAGACCTTACAGGCAAGAAGGAGCTGGAAAGAAGTATTCCAAATCATGAAAGTCAAGGAGCTACATCCAAGATTGCTCTATCCAGCAAAGCTATCATTTAGAATGGAAGGGAAGATAAAGTGCTTCTCAGATAAGGTCAAATTAAAGGAGTTCATCATCACCAAGCCCTTATTATATGAAATATTAAAAGGACTTATCTAAGAAAAAGAAGATAAAAAATATGAACAGTAAAAAGACAGCAAACTCACAGTTAACAACCATACTTAAAACAAAAGGAAATTAAGCAAACAAGTAGAACAGGAGCAGAACCACAGAAATAGAGATCACATGGAGGGTTAGCAACAGGGGAGTGGGAGGAGGACAGAGGGGGAAAAGGTACAGAAAATAAGTAGCATAGATGGTGGGTAAAAAATAGGGGGAGGGCAAGAATAGTGTGGGAAATGTAGAAGCTAAAGAACTTATGACACATGGACATGAACTAAAGGGG
>PVKU01011378.1:8214-43924 GCA_004027475.1 Anoura caudifer | reverse complement strand
GAGGAGATAATGGCGGTTGCTTTACTCTCTCTCAGATTCCAGTTCCTTTCACCGCTTCCCCTTTGCCTGGATTATCCGCACGTGAATGTGGGACCACCCGGTCAGCCAGCTGCCTTGTGCGGCCTCACTGGTTCTGCACAGTTGCTGCCCCGTGTCCGGGGTCTGCTAGTCACTGCCTGTGCACCTGGGGGCTGCCAGCTGCTGCTGCCTGCCTGGTCTGCACCTCCGCTTTTTCCTGCCGCGACTCTGCCCCTCTTACCGGTCTGGATGAATCGTTGTTGGACTTCCAAACAGTTTGATTTTCTGAGATCTGGTTGTTTTCTTGTTTCTAAATCTTTGTTGTCCTTAATTTGGTTGTGAGAAGAGACACAGTGCGTCTGCCTATGCCTCCATCTTGGCCGGAAGCCCAGAAATTGATTTTTTGAACTGGTTAAGATGTCAAATGGGATAACAAATAAACCCTGATGGGGGAAAACAGACCAGTTCTATGGTCCTGGCACTTTGCTAGGCTTGGATGTATATCATATACACAGGGGATGGTGAAATAGTAAAAAAAATCTATGAGACTTCCATATTGTTACTGGGGTTTTACTTTCAAAGATTTAAGTTTTCCTTTCTAAGATTAAAATATTTGAGAGGCTGTGAAATGTGACACAATCTAGTTCAAAGAGGTAAATTGAAATTTGCATGTGGAGAAAGTAGGTTTGTGAGGTCCTCCTAGCCAAGTAATTGTTAAGAATCTGGTTTAATTAAGAATCATGTAGAACTGAGCAACAGACAGATTGGTAGGGGTTGAATCATGCCATGCCCATGTCTTGTGTATCCACAATTATTAAATCCCTGGGAGTTAGGAGAGATTTCAGACATATATCATGTAAAGAAATAGATGTCTGGACCTAGTGTTTAGGAAGTTGGTCAGCTCCCATCTAGGTGGAACTGCTAGGAGACCCTTCAATGAAACATCATAAACAATAAAATACAGCATACAAATCAGTACTTGAATAGATATACAGAAAAAGAGCCTAAAATGCCTTATTTCTGTACCACACATTGACTGAATCTGGCTGTACAAACACCAAATGGGACTTGAGAGACTTATGTTCAGTTTAAGGTAGGGTAAACATATATTTCAGTTTGGGACTGTCTTGTCTTATATTTGCATAGCTTTCATACAAAAAGATTTCATTCTTAGAATGGTTCCTCTTTGGAACTCTTGCCTAAGTTCCCTCTACTATAGGGAACTTTAAGTACCAGATCCAATTGCTTTCATGGTAGCCACAGATTAAAATGAGATATTTTTATAACTGGGAAAATCTTTGGGAAAATAACAGATTTAGCAAATACAGTTTTGGTCTAGAGCCCTGAAAGATATGGCCGTACAAAACTGCATTTGGGGGCTTTTACACAGTGGATGTAATGTTATTCTCCACATTTTCGGTACATGTTAGGAAATGTCAATGAATGTATGAAGGAGACCAACAAGGATAACAAATGATAGAATTACCAATGTTCACATTGAGGATACCATCAATAAATAAATTGCTGTAGTGAAGTAAATGGAGATTGAGGAAAGTTATACCTGGGAAATAACTCTCTCCTGGAGGGAAAATGATAGATCAAGAAAAGGCCAATTTAATTAGGTTACTATTCAGGTCAGTGGTGAAATATCTACCACACCTTCTGTTTTTATTGTGCTATGCCAGGAATTAAAGTACAACATAATGAAATACTTCTGCCTAAAGACCCAGGTTGTATATAATACCCACTAAGATTAAACAGTCCATTGCAGAATAATGACAGGTTTCCTGGGCAACTGTATCTACTTTTCAGATTCAAAATGTCCCTCAGATGGGATAAGCATCCCACTGTTTATTCCCATAGATGCAGAGGGTTCTATAGGACTGGCCTTTAGACTTTAAGGGAGCACTACCTTCTCTCTTAGTTTCTCAGTAATACAATTAAAATTTTGGCTTCTTTTACATCTCTGAGTTGGTTCTGAATTTAGGAGGGGGAAAAGAGCAGTAAATGAGGTCTGTCTAAAAGTTATCCAGCCATGTAATATGGAAAATAGAAACATTTTTTGACCGAAATACCAGATACAAGAGACACTGTACATAGGACAATGACACCTGAGTACTCTTCAAAGTAGGCACCTTGGGACCTCACACAGTTCTCCCAATTGCCATCAGCTGCCCCATTCTATTTTCCTGAATCTCATCAGTGGTCTGAAATCTCTTTCCTTTCAAAGGTTGTTTTAGTTTTTGGAAAAGCCAGAAGTCTCGGGACCCAAATCCGGGCTGTAGTAGGGCTGATCCATCTGGGTGATTTGATGATTTGCCAAAAAACTCTGCATGAGATGTGATGCATGAGTGGGTGCATTGTTGTGATGAAGCTGCCAATCACCAGTTGCCCATAGCTGTGGCCTTCTGAATCATCTGAATAGTTTCCGTGGAGGAATTTTCAAGTTTAGTGCAAAATTGGATGCAACTTCGTTGTTCTGCTTGCTCAGTCATTTTGAATGCAATGGCCACCCAGTATGCATGCTCACTCAACAGCATCTACCACCCCCACTGATTAGTATGGGGAAATTGTCATCATTCATGCATGGTTATTACAGGCTACTCTCTTTGGCTGCTAGGTTACATCGATATTGCACAAACTGTTCTTGTTATTAACAATAGCTGGACTTATTCCAGAAAGACCTCGTATACCCTCTAAATTCTAACATTAGTCCATATTTTTTATATCCTGATCTCTAGAATATATGTCATTGCAACCACAGTATGTAGTACAGGTCTTGGAACAATGCATTTACTTAAGTACATTTAAATTTAATTATTTTAATCCTTATAATAGCTTTGTTAATAAGGCATGAAAAACCTGTTTTAACAAAAATAGAAAACTGTGGCTCAAGACTGATAACCAAGCCAATGCCTGTTTCCAAATTTTATCCCTCTTTCCTTATACCAGAATTCCTATCCACAAGGATTGGTAGGAAGCTAATCAATCTCCTTGTCATTTTGTTGAATAGCATTGAGATGACAGAGTAATCATAGATAAACTAAGCAGACAAGATAAGGAACATTTTGTAAAGTCTTTAAACTATATTAAGAAGTCAAAAATTATGTTGGTTATTGAGAGCTATTAAAAATTTTGGGAAGACTCATGTTATTATAGTGGTAGAGGAAAATAGTAAATTGGGAGGAGATAGACTGAAGCTTAGAGACAATTTGGAAGGCTCATGCATTGTTTTGGTGTACGGGGTTATAGCAGCCTGGATTAGGTCGGTGACGATGAAAATGGAACATGATGGAAGTTTTAGGATGATAAATTTTTTAAAAAAATTTAAGAAGCATTAAAAATTATCAGTGTATAATTAATACTAGTTGTATTTACACTTTATCTTTGTTACCCAGAAGTTTATCCAAGTTATTATACATTCCCAGACAATTCATAAAACATTCAATAGATGCCAGACAGCTATCCATTTACCCACCATAAATCTGTGAGAAGACTAATGGAGTAATGTTAGTTTTCAAAAGCACACTCAATGCTACCACATCTAAAGTGATGTCAAGATTATAGTCTAACAACAGTTTAAAAATTAAATTAACACCAACCATTAATCTTTCTCTTTTGACTCCACTTTGAGTTTGCTATTCCTCTGCTGGAAAGCTTTCCATGATCCCCATCATCTTCTAGAATCCATAATTAGTTCACCATAATGTGATCCCAGCCAAACTTGTTATCCCTATCAGTGCTGTTCCCCTATATAAAATTCACATATTTAAGAAAAGAAAATACAGAATCAATATATGTTATCCTGATTCAACATTTATCTTCTCATCTCTGTATTTTTGCTTATAAGATTCCCATTTTTATTTCCAACTCAGGTGAATCTGCTCAGGTTTGAAGCTGTGGACCTTGGGAAGTTTCTATGACTTTCTTGTACCTTAATTTCTTCTTCCTTCTTTCTTCTTCTTTGCACCCTCCCGCTCCTCCTCATTAAATAGTTAATACATAGTGAAGCTCATAATCATGTTTAAGAGAAAGTAGGTGCTAACATGTTAGCTATTATCCATATTTATTTTGACTAATAGGTCTGATCTATTTCAAAGTAAATAATATTTTTTGAAGTGTAGAAGCTACAGATTTTTCTTGGAAGGTTTTGCAATTGATTTAACTATTATTGGTGTCATGTCTTTGAATGTGATGTATTTTGAATAAGAGTAAAAGCTAATTCACTTAGTTTTTAAGCAGCTAAGGTTATCAGACCGTTTTTTTCCCTCTAAAAAACCACACAGTGTGTCAGAGGGAAAGTAATTCTACCAGCTATTTAAACACTGTGAAAGAGAAGAGTGCTAACCCTTAATGTGTTTATGTCTGTTCTCTGAAGAAACATAAAAGCACATCCTTGCTGACAAGAATTTAATCCTGCTGACTTGATAATTTGAGTTCTGAAATAAAAATTTCCTTATTCACAACTAAATACTCTAAAGGTAGTCTATGAATAATTTCTCAGGTGAGTATAGTAACTAAAAAATAAGTTGATGATAAGACTTGTTAATTATCAGACCATCCAAATAATAATTTATTAAAGATATGAATATATCTAGAGCAGAAAAGATTATAAACTAGGCAAATAAGGTCTTTTATAAATTACCCACTGAAAGGTAATCTTTTCATTTTAAGTGAAAAATACTGGCTGTTTTGTGATGTTGATTTTCAAATTTTTGCATTCTTATTTAATTTTAAAGCTTTTAATACCTTCTGGTATGCCTAAGTTGTACTTTTCTTGTTTTTGTCATTCATAATAGACTTATATGTGTATTAATAAATTTTCTCTACATAAATTAAATGAATATGTTGTCTGACATTAAGATGGCATAAAATGTATGTGAACATCTTTTCAAGTGTAGCAGAAATAGGTGGTTTTACTTGATGTATTGGAAAATATATTTAATAAATACTATTATTCAAAATAAACTAATCTTTATGTAGTATAAGAAGTTTGAAAATATAGAAATATAATCAAAGTGCTGAGATTCTCCCATTTTGGACACTGATGTTGGGCGTACCCTCAACTACTGGGAACCAGTCAAAATAAAATAGTCTGCTGGACAGTCACAAAGGTTTACGAGACAACCAAGAGGTAGGCCAGGGTTGAACAATAAATTTTATCTCTTACTTGAGGCAACCTCTTTAAGATTAGGAGAAATGTATGTTTTATCTAATGTATAGAAAACAGAGAGTCCAAAAATAAAAAAAAGAATGAATAGGTTCCAAATGAACTTACAAGAAATATCTTCAGAAAAGACCTTAAGAAATGAAGATAAGTGATTTACCTGATTAAAAGTTCAAAAAAATGATAATAAAGATGTACAGTGAGCTCTGCAGAAGAATGCATGAATGTATAAACAAAGTCAGAATTTCAACAAAGAGAAATATGACAAAGTACCAAACAGAGGTCACTGAAGAATATAACACAAGGGCTCAACATCAGACTAGATGAAGCAGAAAGAATCAATGAACTCGAAGACAGGGCAATGGAACTCACCCAGTCAGGGCAGCAAAAAGAAAAAAAGAAAGAGAAAGAGTGAAAGGACTTAAGAAACAACATTAAGTGAGAAAAACCTTTATATTATAGGGCCCTAGAGGTAGAAGAGAGAGAAAGTTTCAGAAAACTCATTTGAAAAAAACGATTACAGGCTATCCTGATCTTGGGGATGGAAACAGGTATCCATATCCAGGAAGTACAGAGAATTCCAAAGATGAACCCAAAGAGACCCACACTGAGACACATTAAAATTATAGTGTCAAAAGTAAAGACAAGGAGAAAGTATTTGAAACAGCAAGAGAAATACAACTGTTATGTAGAAGGAAGCCCCATAAAATCTCTACAAATTTTTTCAGCAGAAACTGTAGGCCAGAAGTGTATGGCATAATATATTTGAAGTGCTGAATGAAGAAAACTGTAAGACATTGAAAGAAATTGAATACACAAATAATCAAAGATATTCCTAACTAATGGAATAATTTTGTAAAAATGTCCACACTGCCCAAAATAATATATAGATTCAATGTAATTCATATCAAAATTCCAATGGTATTTCACAGAAATAGAAGAAACAATCTAAAAATACTAATTTTAGTTAAATATTGATGGTAGACATGACATTTTGTTTTATAATTATTTATTATAATGTCTACAATGTTTTGCCTAATTTTATGTGTATATGTGAAGTCATTTTATTTCTATTTGTTAAAAGTTTAAGAAATATGCTTAAGTTTTCATAATTAAAATTTAAATTGGCTGTATTTATTGTGCAGCTCTTAGCTGTTCTGTTTTGAAGCTATTTCATGTCAAAAAAGACAAATACTCTAGATAAAAATTATATTTTTATTGCTTTAAAATTTAAATTGTTATGATATCTGTTTTACATGAAATTAGCATTTTTTGTTTTCTCACTTCTATAAAGATATACTCATGTACCTATGTTAAAAGGATTCTAGAAATTTCTTTTGAGCTATAACATATTGGAGGTTGTTTAATTTCATTACATTGTAGTATTCCATAATGTGACTATGACATTATTTATTCTATTTTGTTTGTTTTTGAGAGTGTTCATAGTCTCCAATTTGAAGCTGTGTTATCAGGTATATGATTTAGCAGTATTATATCCTCCTGAGAGAATAAAAAAATCCTTTATCATCATGAAGTATCCTTTTCTATCAGGTAAATACACCACATCTCATATCATAGCAGTTGTGGTTAAGAAGGTTTTTGGAAGTTCACTGTAGTGTATAGATACTAAGGTAACTCCCAATGATCCCTGACTTCCTCTATTCATCTATTTTCTTTATTTGTTTCTAATCAATGGAGTATGGCCAGGTATTAGTATGTCACCACTGCAATAGGTTAAAATATACATGAACTCCATAATACTAGCTGCTGACCTAGAGATTCCTGTTTATTGGCCTGAAGAAGCAAACTGCCATGTAGTAAAGGCCATGTTCGAGAATCCCACATGGCAAAGAATTATCTGTAGCCTCTTTGTGCAAGAGTGTTCCCCAGGAAGAAACTGAATCCTCAGTCGCACCAACAAAAGGAAATTATTTCTGCCAACAGCTTGAAGAAGCTCAGAGGCAAATATTTACAGAGTTGACCCTCTGATGAAAACTGAGCCCCAGCCTACATGTGGTTTGCATCCTTCTAGGAAGCAGAAGACCACGTTTAGCTGGATCAAGGCTTCTGACTTGCAGAAACTGTGGATAATTAATGTGTTTTCTTCACTCAGTTTGTGGCAATTTGTTTTGCCACAATGGATATCTCATACATTCACCATTATCACAATTGTCATTGTGGATTTTTTCAGGGTTTATGCTGGTAAATTACATGAAGTATGATAGGGAAAAGCACCCATACATACTTTACTTTATAACTCTGTAGAGTGGCGTTAATCTCTGCTGCTACACCTGTAATGTGTTATTACTTTTTATTATTTGGCAAGGGGAATGTGTACAATTTAGGATTATACATATGGATTTTGCTATCATAATAGTTCTTAGAACATGGTTTTAGGAAATTATTTAGACAGTTACACCAGTTGTTTAGTATATCTATTTCAATATGTAATCAGAGAAATAGAAAATATCCAAAGGAAAGTCTGTAGATAAACTGATCTAGTGTAATATGAACTTTGTTTTCATATGCCCTAACTCTAACAGGGAACTATGATTGCAATTGGAATTCCTTATATATCAATGGGAAAAAATCATGAGAGTAAGAAAAAGAGAGGAAATACAAAAACAGCTGAACAACAATTAATGTAATAGTAGTTGTATATCCTATCAATAATTACTTTAAATGTAAATGGACTAACTTCAATCAAAAGATATAGAGTAGCTGAATGAATTTCTAAAAATCTATTTGTTGCCTCAATCAAACAGACTCCTTTCATGGGTAAGGACAGGCACAGATTAAAAGTGAAGAAATGGAAAACTGTATTTTATACAACTTGTTGGAGTAGCTACACTATTATAAGACAAAGTAGACATTTAAGACAAAGACTGCATTAAAAGACAAAGAACACCATGTAATGATAAAGAGATCAATACAACAACAGTATATATGTGTGTGTAAGATGTTTTAATATTTAGGCACCTAACATAGGAGAACCTAAATACATAAAGAAAATAAAAATTGACCTAAGGGGACAAATAGATAATAATACAGTAATAGTAAGAAACTTTAATACCCCATTTATATCAATAAATAGACCATTCAGACATCAAGTCAATAAGGAAATGCCAGGCATAAATGACACCTTAACTCAGATAGAAACAATCAAATAGACATATAAGGAATATTCTATCAAAATGCAGAATACAAATTTTTCTCAAGTGCATATAGAACATTCTCCAGGATAACCGTACATTAGGCAACAGAACAAATTTTAGTAAATTTAAGAAGATTGAAATCGTATCAAGAGTCTCTTCTGGTATGAAATAGAGATCAATTACAAGAGGAAAACTGGAAAGTTTGGGCATATTTGGAGATTAAACAACAAATGGGTCAATTAAGGTGTAAAAGCAAAATTAAAAAATACTTTTAGACAAATGAAAATGGATATACAATATACCACACTTTATGGTATGTAGCAGAAGTTGTTCTAAGAGGAACGTTCATAGCATTAGATGCCTATCACAGGAACCAAGAAAGATTTCAAATGAACCTAATGTACACCTCAAGAAACTAGAAAAAGATCAGAATCATGGCAGAGTAGGAATACCTTTTGCTTTGTCCCCTTAAAGTTACAAATCAGATAACCATAATTCAACAAATGATTCATTGCTCAACATACAACCACAACTGGGATATCGATACATTGAGACAGCTGAAGGTGGGCATTTCAGAGCAGGAAGGGGAGGTCTGATGGGGGGAGGACAGAGACAAAAGCCGCATATGCAGTCCAGCATTTGTTATGGCTCCAGATGACATAGCAGCACTGGAGGTGTCAGGTTGCAAGCCACACTCAGCATCCCAGAGAAGCCTGTACTGACCATTCTGGCCTGAGTGGTCAGTACACATTGCAGCTGAGCCCAGTGACAGGGGTGGAGTCATGGTACAAACATGTGGCAGTTGTGGTCTGGCAGCTGCTCTTTCCAGGGGAGAAAACAAAGCCTTAGATGCACAAATATACATCCCTTCACCTACCCCCCCACCCACTGTGGCATAATGGTAGAGGCGGTTGAGACACCTAGGTGTGGCTGGCAGCCTGTGGTTATAGGAGACAGCCCCATGAACTCATAGGCCTGGAAACACATTGACTACCTACATCTCACCATATGATTGATCACAAAGAACAAATGGATACCCACCTCCTCTGGGAACACAGGGCACTTGCTATAGCCAAGGCATCATTGCCCCACCAAGGCCCCAGAAGACCCAGTAATGGAGGTTAAAAAAAAATTCAATGCCTCAACTGCCCAGGCAGCAAAATGAAAAATACTCCATCAAATATACCATGAATAATCAAAGGAAAGAGGTAGCTCAGAAGCTAAAGAAAATTTTTTCAAGAAACAAACTCAAAGACTGGAAGACTGTGATCTAAAAATCAGAGATTCAAGATTGCAGGTAAAAAAAATAATGAGATACAGAAAAATTCAGAAAGGCAGTTCAATGAGCTCAAGAATAAAATCAACAAAGAAGTACTTTACCAAAGAGACTGAAATTAGAAAAAAGAACTTAACAGAATTTTGAAGCTAAAGAACTCAATAAATAAGATAAAGAATGTATAAGAAATAGAGCAGACTAGATGGAAGAGAGAATTAGAGATCTTGAAGATGGAAATGTAGAAGTGAACTGTGGAAGATGAGATACAATTGACAGTTAAAAAATGAATGAACACTACAAGAACTATATAAGTCCATTAGAAAGCAAATAGAAGAATAATGGGTATATCAGAAAATGAAGAGCAAGAGAAAGAACAGAGAACCCATTCAAACAAATAATTAATGAGACCTCCCCAAAACTATGTAAAGAGCTGATTCTTCAATCCAAGAAGCTAACAGAAGATCTAATTAGCACAATGCAAATAAATAAGTAAATAAATAAAACCTTCACCAAGACACATTATATTAAAACGATTGAAAGTTAATGACAAAGAATTGTCAAGGCAACCAGATGAAAAAATACTGTTACCTATAAAAACTTAGATTTTATCATCAGATTTTTTTAGTAGAAATCATACAAGCTAGGAGAAAGTAGACTCAAAAGTTCAAAATATTGAAAGAAGGAAATGACCAGCCAAGAAAAATATATATCAGCAAAGTTATTTTATGATATGAAGGAGAATTTAAGTATTTTTCAGTATAACAAATGCTGAGTGTATTTATTGGTACAAGACCTGCATTACAAGAAATACTGAAGAGTGTTCTATCTGAAACAAAAAGACAAAATGGTACAGAACTATGAGCAAAATGACTAACAAAAAGACAGAAGCAGGATATTACAACTTTATATCGGAATAGGGTACAAAGCACTACATTAGGGCATAAATTTTAAAGGGAAGAACACTTTTAAAAAGACTATAGCTTCTGCAATTTGGAAATGAACACAGTATAACAAGGGATAATCTATGACAACATAAACAAAAAAAGAGAAAAAAAGATAAAACTTGCACAGGTGAATGGGGATAAGATACGGTCAGAAGAAAAAAAGACTACGTATAAAACTTTTTTTTACAAAAACTTCTTTTATGTAACCACAAAAAATAATCTAGAACTGAGACACAGAAAATAAAAAAAGAAAGAAAACAGAAAAAAATCATAGAAAAACCACCAAGCTAAAATAGCGGACAGAAACACAAGGGAAAAGAAAAAATGGAGATACAGAGTAACCACAAAAGTCAATCAATCAATCAATCAATCAATCAAATGGCTGTAGTATGTCCACCCATATCTATAGCTACACTGAGTGTAAAGAACTGAACTCATCAATCAAAAGGCAGAGAGTAAAGGGATAGATTGCATGTGAACTTAGAGTGAAAAGGTGAAAGATAAACTCCAAGCAAATAGAATCCAGAGAAAAGTGGGTGTAGCCATACTTAACTCAGACAAAATATATTTCAAGGTAAAAAAAGGTAACCAGATTCTATAATGGACATTTTATAATGATAAAGGGGATAATTCATCAAGAAGATATAACACTGATCAATTTATGTGCATACAACCTGGAAGCAGCAAAATATATAAAGCAACTAATGACACTGAAAGGGAGAAACTTACAAAATACAACTGTAGTAGGGAGTCTGAGCACCCCATTAACAGCAATGGGTAGGTCATCCAAACAAAGTCAATTAGAAAAGTTGGCCTTAAATGAGACATTAGACCAAATAGACATATTCAATATGTACAGCTTTCCAAACCAAAACAACAGAACATTTTCTCTAGTGCACATGGAACATTCTCAATGGTAGACCATATGTTCTGGCACAAAACTAGTCTTAAATTTAAGAAGATTGAAATCATACCAAACATTATTCTGGTAATTTCCATACGAAATTAGGCATTACTTAAAGAAGAAAGCTGGAAAACACACAAACAAGTAAAGTCTAAGCAATATGCTCCTGAGCAACTATTGGGTCAAAGAATAAGTAAAATAAGAGATGAAAAGACACATTGTAGTAGGGGGTGGGGCTGGGCAAAAGGTCAAAAGGTATGAAATACTAGTTTTAAAATAATTAGGTAATGTGGGTGTAATGGACAGTATGGAGACTATAGTTACAAATCCTATATCTGCAAGTTGCTGAGAGTAGATCTTAAAAGTTACCACAAAAAAAAAAAAATTGTAATTATGCATGGAATTGGGTGTTACCTAGAGTTACTGTGGTGATCATGCTGCAGTCTATATGAACATTGAATCATTATGTTGTGCACATGGAACCAATGTTATATGTCAAGTACACTTCAATAATAAAAATTAAATTAAAAAATTAAAATCAGTTATTAAACTATTGGTAGTTTGAAATTGGCCATGTAAGGAAAATTTATACCACAGAAATCAACAAACACTATAAATTAGTCTTGTTTTTGTCCCCGGAGAACTGCCTTACCAGTACACCATTACTCATTTTCTTCTTTTGCCTCTTTGGTTAAATAACCAGGTGTCCACTGAGAAGGTCTTTGTGCCCCTTACTGAAGGTCTATATGAGAGTTTAGTGTGTATGTGTGTGTATGTATTTGTACTTGTATATGTGTGTATATATACATACACACACACATTATTGATGGGTGTTGCAGGGTCCTTCTTCAAGAGGAAAGAGTCACCCCTTCAAATGACTAGTTCTTAGCTTGAGAATTCAGACTAGTGGAGGTTTACATTATTTTTCATTGTAGTGAACAAAGTTATCCCTCTGCTTCCCATTCTTAATTTTTATTGTTTTGATATACTTTTAAATTTAGAAAAAGTTGCAAGGATAGTGCAAGGCTCTTCTGTTTACCCCTATTCACCAATTGTTTACATTTTGCTCTCATTGCTTTTTCCCTGTCTTTCTTACTTCGTGTGTATGTGAACATTTTTTTCTGAATTATTTAAAAGTTAGAGATAATATGCCCCCTTTAACCTTGAATATTTTGTTTTAAAAGATTTTATTTATTTATATTTAGACAGAGGGGAAGGGAGGGAGAAAGAAAGGGAACATCAATGTGTAGTTGCCTCTCACATGACCCCTGCTGGAAACCTAGCATGTAACCCAGTGATGTGCCCTGACTGGGAATTGAATGAGCAACCCTTTGGTTCGCAGGCTGGCACTCAGTCCACTGAGTCACACCAGCCAGGGTTTAACCTTAAATATTTTAGTGTTATTTTAAAGGATGTTCTATTAATAACCATAGCACAAATATCAAAATAAAAATCAATAATATAATCCTGTTATTTAATACAGAGTCCATATTCAGATTTCCTCAGTGATCTCTCAATAATGTTCATCATAGCTGTTCATATTTTCCAGTCCAGGATCTAATCCAAGAACACACATTGTCTTCCTAATCTCCATTATTCTGAAAGTGTTCTGCACACAGGTTTCATCTTTCTTGAATTTGGCTTCTTTGAAGAGTAGAGGACAATTATTTTGTGGAATATCCCTCAATTTAGGTTTTTCCAATATTTTCTCATAATTAGGCTTATATTATGCATTTTAGGGCAGGAATATGAAAAAAGAGAAGTGGAATGTTTCTCATGGCATTATATCAGGAAACAAATGATATCAACTTGCCTCAATTTTAGTAATGGTAACTCTGACCACATAGCTGTTATTGGTATGTAATTGCTCATAGACCTTGTCAACAGACTGCGCAAGGAAAATAAAATAATCCCAAGCTCCCAGGTGTGACATTTCCTTTCTGAGGCTGTGCTGAGACTTGCCCAGATGTTACAGTAGAAACAATGAGGGAGGACGGGGCTGTGAGTGACAATGGCAAACCCCATCATGCAAGGTGCCTGTCTTCATATTTGAGGACTTTGAATCTGATTCTCAGCCTTGATCACATCAGAGTCTTTATTGCAATAGGCTAAGAAAAAAAAAGCAGTGGTTGATCCATGTGATATGAACAGTTTAAAACTGGCCATTTTAATTCCTGGAGTAAGGACTCTAAAAGATAAATTTTTACAGCTATGTACAATCAGAATTTCACAGATGTTAGAATTACAAAATGACCCTGAAAATCATTATTTTACAAAAAAATATACTAAGACCCCCCCACAAAAGATATTAGTCAATGGTCTTGGCATTATAAGTGGTAGAATACAAAGTAGAACACTTCACTTGCTTAATGGTTGTTTGTTTTCTTTAGCATATTTTTCTTCGTAGCAGTCATTATGCATTATATACAGGATGATTCATGATTATCTTAGATATATTACTTTATATTCTTTGTACAGTATATAAGACAAACATAACCTTTCTTCTCCAAAATATTGTTTGATGGCAAAGTTACATATCCTAATAATTACAGGTTGATTTTATGTCTGTACGGCATACCATCATCTGGTTGCAAAAGGAAAATGTAGTTAGCAAGTGGGTTGATGGTTCAGGCTGTATAGATATAAATATTATGAATGGATAATGTTTTAGTTTTGAGTCCTTTTGGTCTCCTACATTCTTGCTGCTTTTAATTTGCACTCATTTTAATGTCATCAGGGCATTTTTCTACCTCCTATCCAGCAAAATTGATGGCAATATAGTTGTTAGTGAAACCTCAGGAGCCAGTTTTATTTTTCACACCCACATATTCTATTTCCACAGTTACTCTATAAATCTGTGTTTTTCTTGTTTATCTAGAGTTCTCAGTGACTTTTTTAGTTTTCTTTCTACTTGGCAATACTT
The DNA here is from genome assembly GCA_004027475.1 of Anoura caudifer. Taxonomy (NCBI): domain Eukaryota; kingdom Metazoa; phylum Chordata; class Mammalia; order Chiroptera; family Phyllostomidae; genus Anoura; species Anoura caudifer. The sequence continues at coordinate 29,537 of PVKU01011378.1, read as the reverse complement.
TTTGCTAGTGGCTCTCTGAGGACCATGTGAGTGACTGGGAAATTTAACTGGTCTATAGAGCAACACAAACTTGGCTTTGTACCCTTCTGAATAAAAATTTTTAGCAGCAAAGTTAATTGACTTAGAAATATCAGGCCTAGATGGTAAAATTTTGAAACAAAGCACATATGTGTGTCTGTGTACATACATACACCTAGAGAGAGAGAGAGAGAGAGATTAAATAATTTTGACTGAATTTACTTTTTTCATATTTGTGTAACTTAAATGTCATGAAAAGTGTCTACTTCCAAGAATAACAATTTGATCATCCACATATGGGAGTGTGGAATCGTTCTTGGTTAGGGCCTGTGTACATAGTGAGTTCTAGCTTGTGCAGATACTGTATTTTACCCTCACTATGTTAGGATACAACAATGTCACCTGGAGTTGGGATGTTCGAGTTGTTATCCAATGTCACAAAATTATAAGTAGGATTTTTTCTTGTTCCTTATTGATAGATGATTAGGGCCTCGGCTGAAAACAGAGGCATTCTAAAGACAGTGGCAAATAACTAGAAACACAAATATTTTCCAGAATTTGTTAAAAGGGTGTAGAGTGAGCCCTGTTGCATTAACCAAACACTCCTCCTCCTTCACCCTGACCACTCTTTGCCAGTTGTGGAGGAAAAGAGGACTGAAAGTGTAGATCCTGTTATTGCTCCTACTTCAAATTCCTCTAGTCATGGGTCTTGCCAAAGATGAAGAAGGGAATAAACATACTCTTTAACCAAAAAAATCCTTTAATTTGTATGCCTTAATAATAAAAACATTATCTTACATATATGTTCCATAATTATCAAAATCAGGATATTTAACATTGGTACATTGTAATTTAATTCATAACCCATATTACAATTTTCCATAAATTGTGCCAATAAACTATTTTGTCTTTTTATATTTTTCCTATCTATACCTGGATCATCTATATCTCTATATCTTTTCTACCTTTATGTATGTTTATGTGCAGGGGTGGGCAAAGGTAGGTTTACATCTGTGAATATATGAGTTTATTCTTGAATTATTATGTATTAATTTTAAAAACTATTTTATTTGTTTATGTTTAGAGAGGGGAAGAAAGGGAGAAAGACAGGGAGAGAAACATTGATGTGTGAGTGGTACATCAATAGGCTGTCTCTCACACACCCCCAACTGGGGATCTGGCCCACAACCCAGGTGTGTGCCCTGACAGGGAATCAAACTGGTGATCTTTTAGTTCGCAGGCTGGCACTCAATCCACTGAGCCATGCCAGCCAGGGCTATTATGTATTTATTAATTAATTATTGTATTATTTATATGAACAACTGTGAACCTACTTTTGCTCACCCCTATATTTGTGTGTGTTTATAAAATATATAGGCCAATGATCTTGTGGAATTCCTGTAATGTGGATTTATCTGCTATGACAGTTTGGGCAGGAGTACCACAAAGGGGACACTGTGTCCTGCTCATGGCATCATGTAAGAGGCACTTGGTGTCAGCATAGGTTAAATGCTGTCTACACAACTTACCTAATGCAAAGCCAATATATGCTCCTTTCAAATTATTAAATCATTTGTGGGAAGATACGTTAAACCTATATAAATATTATATTTTATCACACTTACCACAATTATTTTAACAATCACCAATCATTTTCCAATGTCATCATTTCTTAACTACTTGTTGATACTCTACTAGGAGGAACAATTCTTCCATCCTTTCTCTCCTTCCTTCCCTCCTTCCTTCCCTCCTACCAGTATGCATGACTTTATGAATTCTTATTTCATTCAATGGGATTTAATTCCCTACTATTATTGTAACTATTTATTTTTATGTTCAAAATATTCTAGATTGGTCCATTTGAGCACCTTCAAGATGGCATCTGTATACTTTCTATGTGTTCCCATCATTCTTTGGACATTTTCTTCACTTATGGCAGAAAAAGCTGTGCTAGTAAGGGTTTGTCTTTTCCTATACTTAGATTCAGTCATTTTACCAAGGCCCCTATTTTTCTTAGTGAAGAATGGCTTTTAGAAACCAACACCTGGTCTCAATGTGCTCATTGTTGCTCCTATATCATTGCTTTTATGCCCACTTAGTGGACAAGGCTGAGGAATATTCTTTAACAGTGTTCTCCCTGACTATTCTTATTTTTAATGCATTTATTTATTTTCTCAAGCCCCTATAATACATAAAATGTATTTGAGAATTGATAACCTATGACACTGTGAAAAGTAAACTTACTATTAAAAACAGTTTGTAGTTCTTTTTTAAGGTAACATTTACATACAGTAAACTTTTCAAATTTTAAGTGTATATTTTAGATTTCTTTTAAGGAGACAATCATTATTTATTAATTTTATTTTTTAAACATTTTTTATTGTTGTTCGAGTACAGTTTTATGTCTTTCCTCCCGTCCCTCCCCACCTCCCTCCTTTGTTTCTACCCCTCCCCCGCTTGTCACTGCACTGTTGGTGGGACTGCAGACTGGTGCAGCCACTATGGAAAGCACTATGGAATTTCCTTAAAAAACTAAAAATGGAACTGCCTTTTGACCCAGCAATTCCACTGCTAGGATTATATCCTAAGAATCCTGAAACACCAATCCAAAAGAACCTATGCACCCCAATGTTCACAGCAGCACAATTTACAGCCAAATGCTGAAAGCAACCTAAGTGCCCATCAGTAAATGAATGGATCAAGAAACTGTGGTACATTCACACAATGGAATTCTATGCAGCAGAAAGAAAGAAGGAGCTCCTACCCTTCGTGACAGCTTGGATGGAACTGGAGAGCGTTATGCTAAGCGAAATAAGCCAGGCAGTGAAAGACAAATACCATATGATCTCACCTGTAACAGGAACCTGTTAACCAAGTTCAACAAAATGAACAAGCAAGCAAAATATAACCCAAAACACTGAAATTGAGAAGAGGCTGACAGTGACCAGAGGGGAGAGGGGAGGCGATAATGGGGAAAAGGGTGAAGGGTTTGCTGGAACAATTGTTTTAAATTTTTGATGAATGCATACATCTATGGAACTTGCACATTTATCAAGACATAGAATATTTTCATACCCCAGGAATTTCCCTTCAGCCCCTTCCCAATCAAAGGAGACAAATCAGAAATGAGATTACATTCTTAAAATGTATAGGACTGCCTTTTTTACTTTTTATTTTTTAGCTTTATTTTTATTGTTGATCCTGTTACAAATGTCTCCTTCCTTCCCCTTTTGCCCACCTCCACACAGCTCTGCCCCCCTTTCCCACTGGGCCTTGCCACTCTGTTATTTGCATCTACGGGTTAGTGCATTTCCATAACTAGAGTGACTCCTGATTTATGAGATTTTTAAAGAAATACTTTAGAAAGAAAAGTGTTTTTCATTTGTTCTTATGTTTGATGGCACATTACTCAAATAAGGACCTGGAAAATATAAAGTTATTTTGGGTACTACATTACTGAAGAATATGCCATTACACCAGGTTTGACTTTAGTAGCTTCAATTATCTTTCTTTACAGATAAGACTACTGTAGCTGAGAGATGATTCAGACTTAGTTTAAAAACTTGCTTTGCATGATCAGTAGGATTAGAACTTAGGGATTTCCACATGAATCATCTTGAAAATCGTTTTTATATTTTACTTAAAAGAGGTCTAAGTCAATTCTAATTTAAAAACAAAATGAAACAAAACAAAGCAGTATGCAGGCAGTTACTTCAAACTCATGACTGTCTAACAAGTTCCAACATGATCTCATTCAATTTCTCACCAATATATCATTGGACACATAGAAAAAGATCAAAACTTGCAGCACAAAAAACCAACATTGACAGGAAAAAATAATGAGAGAATATGGAAGAAATTGATATAAATTATGGAGCAGATTGAATTTATTAACAATAAAATATGCTTATGCTTCAACACAAATGATCATTGGGTTTACTTCAGAGATAATAAATAAAATCAGAAATGAAAGAGGAGAAATAACAACTGACACTAAAGAAATACAAAGCATTGTAAGAAAATATTATGAACAACTATGTGCTAATAAACTCAACAACCTGGACAAAATAGATAAATTCCTAGGAACAACATTCCAAAATTAAATCAGGAAGAGTCAGAGAACCTGGATAGACAGATTACACCTAACAAAATTGAAGCAGTAATCAAAAAACTCCAGCAAACAAAAGCCCTAGTACAATGGCTTCACGGGTAAATTTTATCAAACATTCTGAGAAGAACTAACGTCTCTCCTTTTCAAACTATTTAAAAAAAATCAAGAGGAGGGAAGGTTGTCAAGTTCATTTTATAATGTCAGCATTATCCTAATTTCAAAACCATATAAAGAACTACAAAGAAAGAAAATTATAGGCCAATATCCCTGATAAATATAGATACTAACATCCTCAACAAAATATTAGCAAAACTGAATACAGCAATGCACCAAAAAGCTCATACATCATGATTAAGTGGAGTTTGTTCCTGGAATGCAATCTTGGTATGACATCCACAAATCAGTAAATTTGACTCACCATATAAACATAATGAAGGACAAAAACCACATAATCATATCAATAAATGCAGAAAAATCATTTGATAAAATCTAGCACCCATTTATGATAAAAACTGTGAGCAAAGTGGGAATATAGGCAATAACCCTAAACATAATAAAGGTCATATATGACAAATCCACTGCCAGCTTCATATTCGATGGGTAAAATCTACCAGTATTCCCCATAAGATCAGGAACAAGACAGGGATGTTTGCTTTCACCTTCCTTATTCAACACAGTACTGGAAGTCCTAGCCACAACAAACAGAAAATAAGAAGAAATAAAAGGCATCCAAATTGGAACAGAAAGTGAAAACTCTCTTTATTTGCAGATGACATGATACTGTACATAGAGAACCCCAGAGATTCCTCCAAGAAACTACCAAAATTGATAAATGAATTCAACAAAGTTGCAGCATACAAAATATCCAGAAATCAGTTGTATTTTTACATGCTAATAACAAACTAACAGAAAAGGAAATCAAGAAAACAATCCATTCACAATTCCTTCCAAAACAAACAAGAAAAAAAAAAACCCTAGGAATAAACATAACCAAGAATGTCAAAGACTGGTACTCAGAGAATTAGAAGCTACTTAAGAAAGAAGTTGAAGAAGATACAAATAAATGTAAGCACATATCATGTTCATGGACAGGAAGAATTAACATCATTAAAATGTCCATACTAGTCAAACAAATCTATAGATTCAATGCAATTCCTATCAAGATTCCAAAGATATACTTCACAGAACTAGAACAAATATTCAAAAATTTATATGAAACCACAAAAAGCCCCACATAGCAACAGAGATCCTGAGAAAGAAGAACAAAGTTATTGGAATCATACAACCTAATATCAAAGTATGCTATAAGGTCATGGTGAGCAAAACAGCATGGTGCTGGCATAAAAATAGACACATTGATCAACGGAACAGAATAGAGGGCTCAGAAATGAACCCATACCTTTATAGTCAATACCTGACAGAGGAATCAAGCACAAACAATGGGCTAAAGAGAGTTTATTTAATAAATGGTGTTGGAAAAATTGGACAGATACATGCAGAAAAATGAGACTAGAGAACCTTCTAACACCACACACAAGAATAAATTCAAAGTGGATGAAAGACTTAAATGTTAGACCTGAAACCATAAAAATCATATATGAAAACAGGCAGCAGAAACTCAGATATTATTCCTAGCAATGTTTTATCAGATATATCTCCCCAGGCAAGGAAACAAACTATAAAAAGCAAATAGGACTTCATCAAACTAAAAAGTTTTTGCACAACAAAGGAAATCGTCAACAAAATAAAAAAGACAACCCACAGAATGGAAGAACATATTTGCCAACATATCTGATAGTGGGTTAATATCCAAAATTTATAAAGAACTTAAAAAGCTCAATACCAGGAAAAACAAACAACCCAACTAAAAAGTAGGCAAAGGACTTGAATACACAATTCTCCAAAGAGGACATAGAGATGGCCCATAGACATATGAAAAGATGCCCACCATTAGTAATCATCAGAGAAATGCAAATTAAAACCCCAATGAGATATCATCTCAGACCTGGCTATCATTAATAACTCAACAAACAACAAGTGCTGGCAAGAATGTGGAGAAAGGGGAATTGTTTTTCACTGTTGGCAGGAATGCAGCCATTGTGGAAAGCAATATGGAGACACCTCAAAAAAATTAAAAATGAATCTGATTTTTGTCCCAGCAATCCCACTTTTGGGAATACATTTGTAGGAACCCAAAGCACCAATTCCAAAGAACATAAGCACCCCTATGCTTGCTGAAGCATTATTCACAATTGCTAAGATATGGAAGCAGCCCAAGTGTTCATCAGTAGGTGAGTGGATAAAACAACTATGGGACATTTACATAATGGAATACTACTTGGCCATAAAAAAGAAGAAACTTTTATCCTTTGCAACAGAATAGATGGACATAAGGAACATTACACTAAGTGAAATAAGTGAGTCAGAGGAAGACAAATACCATTTGATTTCACTCATATGTGGAATCTAATGAACAAACTGAACTACCAAGAAAAATGGGAACAGACTCACAGAGAGCAGGATGACAGCTAGTGGGAGGTGGAGGTGAGTGGGGTAGAAGGATTGAGAAAAAAGAAAAAAGGACTCATGGACATGGACAACAGTGTGGTGATTGCAGTGGTGGGAGGGGGTATAAGGGGACTAAATGGTAACGGAGGAAAATAAAATAAAGATTAAATTAAAAAAATAAAATGGCTACACAAAAAATTTTATAAGGGGTATGGTAGATGTTGCTAGTTTATTATTGATTCTTCATTTCCTTTCTATGATAGAATTAATCAATGCACTTTCCTATTTGACTCTGCAGTAGGTAGCTCTCACTAGAATGGGCAAACCATATTTTCCTGCCCCATTTATTTTGAATTTGGCTATGTAACTTGCTTTGGTCAATGGGATGTAGACAGATATGACAGTGTACCATTTCCAAGCCAAAATCATGAGAAATACACTGTTTCCACTTGTTTTTTTGCACTCCTACCAGTTTCCACGGGGACATGTCCCAGTTACAAGGCAGGTGGGAGCCACATAGAACAGACCCAAAGCAGAGCAACACTGATAACCAAAAAACCAAGCAGCAAGCAACTGAAATATTAAGCCACTGAGATATTATTTTTTTTCTTTCATAGCAAAACAGATTAATGTGCATAGATTGCCTGGGAAAAATGCACAATATTGGGAAGCAATTTCTGACTTAGGGACACAAAGTATTTCTTTCTAACTTTCAACAACTGTTTGGTGAGGATGGTGAACACTTATATTGTTATTTTCAACCCTCATTGCAGTGATTGCTGCATATAGGCAGAGACTTCAAATTAAAACAAACAAACAACTCCAGAAAACTACTTGTTTTGAATTGGTGGTTGTTAAGTGGGAGAATGAACCATTGGGTAGTTCAGGATGTTCTAAGAAATACAGGCACCAGAGGAACATGACTTTATTTAAGAGCTGCTGCATGAAAATGTTGCTAGTACAGCGTGATAGAACAGTAGTTTGTCATACCTTCATCTGTCTGTAGGAGCAGAAAATACTAAGACGGTACAAAAATGTCACTCTAATAGAGGCAAAACTGATGAAATTTGTTAAAGACAAAAAATGTGAAACTGGAGTTGTGGACATCAATTTGCATTCCAGCTACAGATCTAAAAAGACTACCACACAAAGGAATAGAGATTTAGAAAAAGAAAAAAGAAAAAAAAAACTTCCTTCTTTTTGTAGGCAAACACTGAGTCCTGACTGGTAAGATGAAGAAATACCGTACCATGTTTTCTTTACTGATATGTGTCAGAAGATAAGTAACACAAAACAACATAAGACCCATCAGTGAATAGTGCTGTGGGTATGAGAAAAGATGCTGGAAATGTACTCACTAAACTAAAAAGTAAAAGAAATCCTCTGAATATAACCCAATGCTAAATACAAAAGAATTTCTATGAAACCATTCGATAAACTCAGTAGTATAAAAGAGTGCAGGAAGAATAGGGAAAAAAATTCACAAGAAGGGAGGACTATGAAAGAAATAACTACAGAATTGAATAAAAAGGCAAAAATATTATACATATACATGTACATATGGCAAAATAAATATAGCAAAACAAATATGAAAAATGAAAAGAAATATTTATTGCTATATTTTTTGGAAGTATGCTCCATAATTTAAAGTGTTCATATCAAATATTTAGGTGGTTTTCAATATATAAAATTATACATAAGGGTTTTTTTAAGGATATTAACATTTCTATTTTAGATGATTATGTTCTTTCTTTTTGTGAAGTTAAAAATATTTTGGATGGTTTTAGATGACTATAAGCTTTTATATGTATGACTCTGGAAAACAATAATAGCATACTTGAAACCCTTTTATCTAATGATAAGTAGGTTTTGATTAACTTTTTGATGAATAAAATATTTTTATTCTGATTATCTCCTTAGATTACATTCAAGAAATCAGATATTTTGGCTAAGGATTCTTCAGTTTAGGACATTATGTGACTTCAAAAGGTTAATCCATGTTTTCATTCTGCTTCCCGCTCAGCTATGGCCAAATTGCTCTCTACAATGGTTCTACTAATTGATGCTTCCATAATGCAATTTGTCAGTCTTTAGCCAACACTGAGTATTTTAATTGTTTATGCTTTAGGAATTTGGTGGAATTATAATAATTCAGGGATTTTTGTAGAAATGCTGGGAAAGAGAAGCAATAAGCCTGTGGTGGCCAGGGACCATAATGGGGTGGAGGGGGCAAATGAAGCTAACACAGAGACGAGACATGTTTGGAGAAAAATCTGATGATATCACCTGAATTCTAATGTATTTCATATCACTTTCAACAGTAGGTTTTTTTTTTCATTTGGTGGGGGCGGCTTAGGACAGTTTGAGTTGGACTTCTATAACTTAAAACAGAATGATTTATCCTAGCACACAGCTAAATGGTTATTAACTTTATACATTCAATTTGAAAATTTTTCTGTATTTCAACATGTCGTAATAGCATTGTTAATTATATTAAATATGTGCAAATATACATCTGCACTCTAACTGTTCAGAGTTTTGATCTCAGATTGTCATTTAAAAGGTCTCTGATGCATCCTAAATTTTTTGAGGTATCTCTATACTGCTTTCTGCAGTGGCTGCACCAGTCTGCATTCCCACCAACCGTGCAAAGCGTTTTCCTTTCTCCACATCCTCAACAGCACTTGCTATTTGTTGATTTACAGATAGCCATTCTGAGAGGTCTGCAATGAAATCTCATTGTGGTTTTAATTTGCGTTGCTCTGATGATTAGTGACATTGAGCATCTTTTCATATGTCTATTGGCCATCTGTATGTCCTCTTTGGAGAAGTGTCTATTTAGGCCCTTGCCTTGAACATTTAAATTGGATGTTTTGTTTTTTTTTTTTTTTTATTTTTGGTGTTGAGTTTTATAAGTTCTTTATAAACTTTGGGTATGAAACCTATATCAAGTGTATCAGTGAATATGTTCTTCCATTCTGTGGGTTGTCTTTTTATTTTGTTGATGGCTTTCTTTTTACTGTGCAAAAACCTTTTAATTTGGTGTAGTCCCATTTATTTTTTTCTTTTGTTTTCTGCCTAAGGCAATACTTTAGATAAAACTTTGCTATGAGCAATGTCCAAGATTTTACCGCTTATGTTTTCTTCTAGAACTTTTATGGTTTCGGAGCTAACATTTAAGTCTTTAATCCACTTGAATTGATTCTTGTGTGTGGCATAGAAGGTGGTCTCTAGGTCCGTTTTTCTGCGTATCTGGTCCAATTTTCCCAACACTATTTATTGAATAAAGTATCTTTGGCTCAGTGTATGTGCTTCCTTCTTTTGTCAATGTTAATTGACTGTAAAGGTGTGGGTTTATTTCTGGGCTCTTTATGGATCTGCCTTTCTGTAACAGGGTGTAGGCTAAGAGGCCTCATCCCTTCCCCCACAAGTCTGGCTGGGGGTTGGAAGACAGGGACCTGGCCCATTGAGAGTTATTTTGCATATCAACAGCAGGTCAGCTTCATATCCATATGCAAATTATTTTGCATATCCAAAGCAGACTAGCTAGGGAGATGGGTATGACTTTGACTCACAATGTAACTGAGAGACAGCTCCCCTGGTTAGGACACCAGCACAAGAGCTTGGAGAAGGTTTGCTCTATGCCACAGAGCCATGCCAGCCGGGACTTACTATGGCAGCCAAGAAAGGCAGAGAATACGGGACTGCTAACAGGTGTAGGCGATTGTGGGAGAAGTCGGAAGTGAGGTTATGGAGGAGAGTCCAGGCTGGAATTTAAACTAAAAGGCAGACCACCTTGTGGGACAAGGGACAAGGCAGGACTATGGAGGACAATTTGAGATTGTGAGGGATGAAAGGGGTGAAAGGACTCTCGCTGGTGGGCCATGAGGAGGAGCCATGTGGTTTTGGATTAAGAACTGGAAATCATGGTTACACAGCTGATGGTGCTGGGGACTGTGGGAGACCTGCCCATCCCAGCATGGATTACTGGGAGGAAACAGGAGTCTAGAAGAGCTGTGAATTTCTACTTCTTTTTCCTGGGATACTACAGTACCCTTGACTGGCCTGGTTGGGCAAGGGGAGACAGGACTGTGTGTATGTGTGTTTGTGGGTATTTTAAAGGGACTTGGGGATTTACTGGCAACTTTCCTCCATTACTCTAAACCTGTACACCTTTTGAATAAACAGTTTCTTTCCTATTTGCCAGACTCTGGCATTGAGAGCCACAGTTCCTACCTGGTGGTGGGCAAGATGAACCTAGAAGGGAAAGACCCTGGGGGGCGGGGGCTGTTTCCATAACAGCATCTTGACCCCTCAGTAGTTTGATTCTGTAATGTTTTGACCCAGCAATCCCACATCTGGGAATTTATCCAGAGGATCCCAAAACACTAATTCAAAAGAGCACATACACCCCTATGTTCATTGTAGCCTTATTTACATTGCCAAGATATGGAAGCAGCCCAAGTGTCCAGTTGAGGAGAAGGGTAAGATGTGGAGGGATTGAGCAAAGAGGACACACAGACATGGATGACAGTGTGGTAATTGCAGTGGTAGGAAAGGGTATCTGGACTAAATGGTAATGGAAAAAAATACAACAGAAAAATAAATTCTCTCTGATAAACTAGAAGTTGCTTTCTGTTAGAAGCTCAACTGCAGTCAATACCGACATATCGGAGTTAAAAAATATTTTGTTGTTTTTGTAAACTATACATATAGTTCATGGCTGTCTAGTAACTTAGTATAAGTGAATTTTACTTTGTTTTTCTGTTTTCTACATGGAGAAAATGTAAATTAATTTCTGAATGGAGCAGAAATAAATGTTCTGCTTCTTTTAAGCAGCAGGCTTATTTTGTCACTTCCATGAAATTCCTTTTTTGTTAAAAATAAAGTTCTATTATCTATTTTAGGCAAATAATGTATTCCATCTAAAACAGGATTTACTTTTGTCTGCTAAAGGACACTGGCAACTTAAAACTCAGATACATCATCATATTTGTAAGATGCTGTGCCATTTAGCTATTTTTATTTTTTATACAGACAATTATTTGTGATGGATGTTTCAGAGCTCACCAATTCATTTCAACCTCAGATACATTTGCACATTTATTTATTTATATTCTATATTTGCATAGAAATCTGTTCAAATACAATGACAATATAAATGTATCTCTACTCAGGATATTTAGAATCTTTGCCTAAATAATTTACAGAAGAGGAAGTACTAAAATAAAGTATTTTTGCAAATCTGGAGCTGTTCTTCTCTCTTTTAGATATACATATTTTTAGAGCTCAACAGATATTTTTTGCACAGTTTCTCTCATGTTTTGTTTTACTTTCTTCTTATTGATCAGGACACTTTTTTTCCCTGTAAAGAACCAAATAGCAAATTCTATAAGCTTTGCTCTCTGTGGGGTGTGTCACAATAACTCATTTATGCTATTATAAAAGAAATACAGCCATAGACAATATGGTGTGTACCAATAAATCTTTATTTATAAAAACAGACAGTAGTCCGGATTTTGCCCATGAGCTGTAGTTTTCTAAACTCAGTAGATAGCTAATTTTCTCATTGGAAATGAACTTAGGAGATGTCTTATGTTAGAGGATAATTCTATGCTTTAATAATTGTAGTATTTGTAGATTTCACATGTCTATAACTAATTCTTGTTCTCAAGATTCAGGCAGAATTGTGAGATGGTTTTTGCAGAAATAAAAACATTCAGGCAACGTATGCAACCTTAAAAATATAATAATATAGTTCATGTTAATCTTTACCAGGCTAGAAATTTTCATTACATTGAGTTCTGAAATGTCTGAAAAAACTATTATTTGGATATAAGGAATAGGGACATGAGAGAGTAGTTACAGGGAAATAGCTAAAATCATTACAAAGTTGAGAGCTTGGACTTCTACAGATATAGTCTTTAAAAAAAAAAAACCTCTTCAAACTGTTATTCATGACAAGCGGGCTGAAGTTAAAAGGCATAGAAAAGAAAGAAACTGACTTTATATGTGTGTGTGCATATTATATGCATAACATGTCCATGTATGTATGTGTGTGTATGTGCGTGTATATGTATATAAATTAATTAAACAGAAATGGCCAGACTAGGTATCTTAGACTTATTTCTGATTTCAGAGGGCTTATTATATATTGCCTTTATTATGTTATGACATATAATATATGGAAAGTAATATTAATAATAAATGGAATATTATTCAACCTTAAAAAAGGAACCTAGCCACTAAAACAACAGAGATGGGCCTGGTTGACATTATTCTAAGTGAAATAATCAGACACAGAATAACAACACCATATAATCTCACTTATATGTTGAATCTAAAAGTGAAACAGTGTATGATCAAGGGTGGGAGGTGGGGGTTGGGGGGCAAGGGGAAAGTGGTGGTGGGAAAATAGAGACAACTGTATTTGAACATTAATAAAAATGTTAAAAATTAAAATAAAAAATAAAAAATAAAAAAGTCAAATTCATAGAAGCAGAGAGTAGAACAATGGCTACCTCAGGCTGAGGGAAGGGAGACAGAGAGGTGATTGTCAAAGGGTACAAAGTTTCAGTTATGCAAATTAAATACGTTCTGGAGATCTACTATTCAGCATTGTGGCTATAGGTAATGATACTGTATTATATACTTAAAGTTTTCTAAGAGAATAGATCTTATTTTAGGTGTTCTTACCACACAGAGAAAACAACGATATTAATAACTAGGATAGGAGGAATTTTTGTTCGGGTGATAGACATATTTATGATTGTGATGGTGGTGATGGTTTCATAGATTTATACTAATCTCCTGACTCACTGAGTTATATACATTAAATACATACAGGTTCTTACATGTCAAATGGACCTCAATAAAGTAGTTTAAAAAATCCTCTCCTTTGTTGTGAATAATAAGCATAAGAATTCATCATGATATCTATTTCTATCAACTAATAGAAAAAGAAGATAGATCATAAATGAAAGGCCACTGGAAAAAACAATATAAGACAGTTTTTCTATTGTTTCAGGAAAAAGATATTTTAGGAACAAAAATACCCTATATTCTTTAAATTATTGAAAGCAAGATACCCCTTGATTTCATAAAGTATTGTTCAGAGAAGAGTTAATAAAATAATAGAATAACATCAAAAGTGGCAACAGAGGGTAGTACTCATTAAACTGTAGATTACAACATTGTCATTACCAAAATAAAATACACAGTGAATCAGAGAGAATGGACTGTATACAAAGTCAATTATAAATGACAGACTTGAAAGGAAAAATATTACAATAGAAAAATTTAAAACACCATCAGAAAAACTAGATTAAATAAAAAAACTAGGAAATATAAAGAACATCTGACATAATTTTGTTCTTAAAAATAAGTGAAAACAAGAAGGAATATTAAAAATAAAGGAACTGTTGTCTTGACAGAAAGAGGACATTGAATTGTTACCTAAAAGAGTAGAACTTAGTAAATGATAAATTGATAATGAACAAAACAACAAAACATATCTTGGTGAAGTTACTGAAATTCAAGCACCAAGAAAGACTCTTATAAAAGATTTAACTATAAAAAAACTCAGCTATGGCCCGGGCTGGTGTAGCTCAGTGGATTGAGCACAGGCCTGTGAACCAAAGGATCATGGTTCGATTCCCAGTCAGGGCACATGCCTGGGTTGCAGGCCAGTTTCCAGCAGGGGATGCCAGAGAGGCAACCACACATTGATATTTCTCTCCCTTCTCCTTCCCTTCCCCTCTAAAGATAAAATAAATAAAATCTTAAAAAAAAACTCAGCTATGAGACCCAAAAAAAAAAAAAATTGGCCACAGCCTTCTACACAAGCAATGAAAAGTACCAAAAAATTATTTAAACTCTCTGCTACAGAAGTAGTTCTTAACGTGAGGACTGAGTTCCTTAGGAGGCTCAAAATTTTTCAGGTGGCTTATAAAAGCCAAAACTAATTTCACACAAAAACCTAAGATATGATTTGCTCTTCTTTTATTTTCTAGAATGTATAATAGAGTTTTCTAGAAACTATATGATGTGTGATTTTGCAAGAGATTAAAGAAGGAGATATGAGATGCTATTCGTTTTCTATTAAGCTGAACATTCAAGAGATTTGTGAGAATGTCAAATGATGTGGTAGAGAAAGAGGGCAGATATGACTTCAATCTGAAATTTGTTAAGATTTGTTTTGTGGTCTAACATATAATCTATCCTGGATAATGTTTGATGTGCTATAAGAGGGCTTTTTCTTTCTTTTTTTTTGATTGCTGTTCAAGTACAGTTGTCACCACGTTCTCCCCACCACTTCCCCCAACCCCACCATCAGCTAGATATTTCTAATTTCTAACCTCTGCTTCCTCTATTTGTGCTGTGCTGTGATTTTATGACTTCTAGCACCACCCTCTTTATGGCTCTACATGGAGTTCCTTCTCTTGGCAGGATACCACAATTTCCCTTCTTTGTTTGTATGTGACTCTCTCAAAGCTTCCTCAGATTAATGCATTTCTTCTAGTTATGTTTGCATTTCAAGCAAAAGTAGAGATTTATACCTGGTAACCCCTCCCCCAGGCTATAATTCACAAATATGAAAAAGAGTGGTTAAAAAAAGTAGGACATAGGTATTCTGTAATTTTTAGTATTTACTATATGGAAGACATTCTGCTACATACTGGGGGTATAAACAAGGACATAGCAAAAGTTTAACATAGAAGGTACTAACATTGAACTGAATAGGTTAAGATAAATGTCATTAGAAGCATACACAGAATAAAATGGTGCAATATCGCTTGGGGTTTGTGAGGTTTCTCAGAGGGCCAAACCACTAAAGGACAAGTCCTCAGTTCTAGCAATAATAATAATATTTTATCCTAAGGAAGGGAAACATTACATTTTTTCCCAATATCTAGTTTCTCTGAACAGAGATTTTTATAGGTGTATGTCTAATATTCTAATGAAATATTCATAGCCTAGTCATTCATTACACAAGCACATGTAATATCCAAAAGGTATCAGAAAACATAGAGCAAAACATGAACTTTTCCTTTAAGATATCAATTATCTCTTTATTTTCAAAGTCACTTGTGTTTACAGGTCTAACATTTCTTTTTTAAAATATATTTTATTGATTATGCTATTACACTTGTCCCATTATCTTCTCCTCATATATACAATATATTATATATAGCCCATATATAATATATTATATATATTATATATATATGGCCCAAATGAAAGAAGAGATTAAAGCTCCAAAAATAGAACTAAGTAATGAAGAGATAGCCAACCTATCAGATGCAGAATTCAAAAGACTGATAATCCAGGATGCTCACAGAAGTGGTTGAGTACGGTTGCAAAGTAGAGGAAGAAGTGAAGGCTATGCAAAGTGAAATAAAGGAAAATGTACAGGGAACCAACAGTGACAGGAAGGAAATCTAGAGTCGAATCAACAGTTGGGAACAGAAGGAAGAAATAAACATTCAACCAGAACAAAATGAAGAAACAAGAATTAAAAAAAAAACACACACAAAAAAAAAAAAAAAAAACGAGGAAAGGCTTAGGAACCTCTGGGACAATTCTGAATGTTCTAACATCAGAATCATAAGGGTGCCAGAAGGAGAAGAGGAAAAGCAAGAAATTGAAAACTTATTTCAAAAATTAATGATGGAGAACTTCTCCAATCTGACAAAGGAAACAGACTTCCAGGAAGTCCAGGAAGCTCAGAGAGTCCCAAAGAAGTGGGACCTAAGGAAGGAAACCCCAAAGCACATCATAATCACATTACCCAGGATTAAAGATCTAACATTTCTTAATGAGTACTAAGTGCCTGACATTTAGCTTCTGCAATTTGAATTTTCTTTCTTGCCCACTTGTTAGAACTGAATCCAAATTAATCTTTTCCAAACTCCCGTATACTGTTTATTTTTAAATATTCCCCCATATATTTTCTTATAATGAATTTTAAAGACAGAATAGCAAGGTTCAAATTCCAGATTTATCAATTGCATGCTAGGAAAACAGGCAAGATGTTTATTTATTCTGAACACATGTTGCTCTATAAATTAAAGATATTGCACTTAGATTCTTAGGACAATGAACAGTACGTAGTAGACATCACAGTGACTAGATCGGTTATAGATTGTAATGGGAAACCTGTCTGCTCTTTCACCCCAATGCAAGCTGGAGAATTCTCTTTGCCTTCACAGTTCTCTCAGTCATTTGTAATCTGATGTGTTGGCAAGGAAAACTCTTGCCAGGTTTTCACTTTTCCAAACTGAAAGATACAGGAAGAATAGGCAGTCTAATTCTGTCTAATCATGTATTCTTCTAATTTTTTAATATTACGCCTGGAACTTAACTATCGAAATTAGCAGTCAGAAATTCACTGCCATGAATGTACTCTGGTTCTACCTTAAAAAAATGCCTGTTAAGAAAATGATGGTCTCTTGTGTCTCAGGCATGAATGGAAGAGGGCCAGAGGGATATCAGATGCATCTTCACGGTATCATCTCTCTTCCCCTAAAGGTCACTTGCTCTCTCTACCCTCTTTTTAACCCAGGTGCCTACCATATTTCTCCTGTATCAAACACAAGTTCTATTTAGTTTTAGACTAGACTTAGCATATATTTTCAGCAACTTCTCACTGCCAGAAGAAAAAGTAAACTATGTAGTTTATGAGTGATACATGCTGGTATTCGGTAGTTGACTTGATACCTATCTGATTCTAATTTTTTAATTTATACAAGATCCAACCAGTTCAGCAGATGAAATTAAAGTGTTTTAGTATCACATGGATTTGACCATGTAACATGAAAATAAAACCAGCAGAGGATTAATTATTAATTAATGGTGCTTTGGATGGTACATACCTCCCTTGGCCTGAAATGAAATCAGGGAATTTTCCCTGAGATGTGATCAAGTGACTTTCTGAACAAGGATAAAAATGTTATTTCTCTATCAGGTTCATTTTATAATTCTAATAAAAGAGTATCGAGTCTTACTCATGATATTTTAAACCTATTTAATAGTCCCAATACCAAATTG
The DNA here is from genome assembly GCA_004027475.1 of Anoura caudifer. Classification (NCBI taxonomy): domain Eukaryota; kingdom Metazoa; phylum Chordata; class Mammalia; order Chiroptera; family Phyllostomidae; genus Anoura; species Anoura caudifer. Next base: position 11,851 of record PVKU01011378.1, on the reverse strand, counting down.
TTAATGCCATAGTTTTACTAGGAATTAAAGTAGGATTCAGAGGAGTATAGTTTCCAGGGACATATTTCGTGCCACTTTATAAATTGTTAATTGTTTTGACCACACTTTGTTGGCATTTTTAATATACTGACTGCATTATACTGCAAGGCTCACAGTAGATTCTGTCTTCCCACAAATGCCCTGTATTTATATTTGCCATGCTCCAATTCAAGGAGCCTAAAGCATTTTGTATCCTGGTGGTTCAAATGACAGTGTGAAAATTTCAAGGACATTTTGGAAGGCAATTGATGTTACTATAGCAGAGAACAATAGTTGTAAATAGGCAGTATTATATGTCAGTTTAAACTTATTATACACCAAGTCTACAATGACTTATCCATGTTTCCAAATACACGAAACTCTAAAAACTAAAGGACTCTCATTTACTTTTCTTTAAAATGTTTTTGATAGTTTGATACAAAAATATATTTAGCAATTAAATCTAGCACAAATGAAAGTGAGGCTATTTATAATTTTTATTTATCCCACCAGGGAGATTACTCATCCTTTGCTATATGGTTAGAGAGTATTGCACTAGTCTTTGCTGAGTGTTATATGGTAAGAGGAATACATGTCATAATAAATTTAAAATAGTGTAGGATAATATACATAAAGAATAATACACACACATATTAATTTGCAAAGGCTGTCATAACAAAACCCCATAGATAGACTGGGTGGCTCAAAGAACACAAGTTTATTTTCTCCCAGTTCTGGAGGCTAGAAGTCCAAGATCAGAGTGCTGGCGGGTGTTATTTCTCCTGAGGCATCTCGCCTTGGCTTGCAGATGGCTGCCTTCTCGCTGTGCCCTCACATGACCTTTCCTCTGTGCACATTGGCTCTAGTGTTTGTATGACCTACTCTTCTCTTCTTATAATGGCATCAGTCAGATTTGATTAGGGCCCATCCTACATGACCTCATTTTAACTTAGTTACCTCTTTAAAGGACTTGTCTCCAAATACATTCCACATCCTGAGTACTAGTGGTAAGTGCTTCAACGTGCACATTTTGAATGGACACAATTCAACCCGTAACAATACAGAAAGGTAGGTAAACTTTTGATCAATACACACACTATGGCCAGTGCCATGGAAGCCTCTCTGTGCTCCCTTCCAGTCACTACCCCTGGATTAGCAAGGACAATATCTGCCGGTTTTAATTTGCTCAGATTAGATATTTTCTCTTGTATTTTATATAAATGTAATTATATATGATGTGTTCTTTTGTGTTTAGCTTCCTTCAATTAACTTCACCTGTATGACTTGCATAGTTGTAGATAATTCACACTCAAACTGTTATGTAATAATTCTGCCGATAAATCCATTTGTTTATCTGTATTACCACCAATGAGCATTTGGATAGTTTCCAGCTTTGAGCTATTACAAATAATACTGCTTTCACATGTCTTTTAGTGAGCATTGTCAAGGAGCAGAACTGTCAGTTGTAAGGTATCCTTATGTTCAGCTTCAGTAAATCTGCTATACTGTGTTTCAAAGCTGCCAAACAAATTCAAACTGCCATTTGAACAATGTCATGCATGTGATGTCTACTTCACAAAGGAAGATACAGTAATTTAAAATCAGTACAGGCGGTCAAATATGGTACAGGGGAAGCATTAGAGAAGGAATTGGAGCCTCCAAAATATTTATGATGATTTTAAGATGTCACACATACATTAGATAAGAATGCAAAGTCCTATTATACTAATTCTAAGAAGTCAAAGATAAAATGAACATGACTTTAACTGCTTTCCTTAACTGACAAGGACAAAAGATATTAGTTTTACATGATCAGAGGTCAGAAATGAAAGTAAGAAAAGTCTGGCTCAAGAAGCCTTGATTGATTGCTGTCATCAAAAAATCAAAAAACAAGTGTTGTCGAGGACGTGGAGAAAAGGGACCCCTCATTCACTGTTGGTGGGAATGCAGACTGGTGCAGCCACTGTGGAAAACAGTATGGAATTTCCTCAGAAAACTAAATATGGAACTCCCTTGGGACCCACCAAGTTCATCTCTGGGAATATATCCAAAGAAACCCAAAATACTAATTTGAAAGAATATATGCACCCTGTGTTCATTACAGCATTATTTATTATAGCTAAGATCTGTAAGCAGCCCAAGTGTCCAGCAGTAGATGAGTAGATAATAAAGCTATGGTACATTTATACAATGCAATATCACTTAGCCATAAAAAAGGAGGATATCTTTCCCTTAGCTATAGCATGGGTAGACCTGGAGAGTATTAAGTAAATCAGAGAAAGACAAATACCATATGATTTCACCTATACGTGGAATGTAAAGAACAAAATAAACTAAGACAAAATTGAAGCAGACTCATAGAAACAGAAATCAAACTGACAGCTGTTTGGTGGGACAGATGCTGGGGGGCTGGGTAGAAAAGGTTTAATTAAAAAAACAAAGCTCAGAGACATAGACAACAGTATGTACAATATGGTGATTACCAGAAGTAAAGAAGAGGGGTTTGGGGAGGTTAAAGAGGGCAAAAGGGTGACAAATGGTGATGGAAGGAGCCTTGACTTTGGGTGGTGAACACTGAATGCAACACATAGATGATGTGGCATAAAACTGTACACCTGAAACCTATATAATTTTATTAACCAATGTCACCCCAATATCTTTAAAGATAAAAAGCCTTTATATACCATGTAACTGATTACCAAGAAAAGTTTTGATACTTTTTTTCAGAAGCAAAATGATTAAAAATAAGTTTAGTTAATTTATTTATTTGTAAGGTTGTGATAATCTCTCTGGAACTCAAATACCCTACTACCCTCTAATCTTTGAAGACTGGTCATGACAATGAAGACTGGTCATGACAATGAATGCTTGTCACTTTCCCATTTGTTCTCAATTCCCTCAGCTTCTCCCAAACTAAATTGCATTGGTGGGTATTGAATTCTGCAAATTTTCATTCCAAGGATCGTTTAGCAACAGGATATTGCTTGGGTTCAGCCAACAGAAACACAATGAGGAGTTTGAGGATTTGAGAAGGGAAGTGAACGGTACTTTCTCTTTCTACTACACTTTCCCAGCTCTCTTCAGACAGCCTCCACCATAGTGCCAGGATCCATTGGTTGAAACTGACTCTGGTCACACCACCTCCCTCTTTGATTTTTCCTAATCCAAAGATGATGGAGGTCTCCTGCTATTAATATTTCTGGTTGCCTCACAATCCCTTGTTGGACTTTACAGTGTTTCCATATCTTTGTAATTAATTCACTCTACTGAACTACTTAGGAAGAGCTTTGTTGATTAAGACCTCACTAATGCAGTATTAGTATCTAGCAGAAATGGTTCCGCAAAGGTAACTGTAACATGGGATTTGGGATCGGATTACTCCCCTCTTGGAGCTTGATGATTTAACAGCATTTTCTGCTAAGTGAAAATATGATGCCAGTAATTTGTGGTATTCATCAGGATTACTTTAGGGAAAAGCTTTGAGATGTCAATTATTTGCTGGCTGCTTCTAACAATTGTGCACAGCTTTGAAAAAGACTAAGATAGGCTGAGATTTTTAAACTTTCATCTCTAGAAATCACAAAGTGGAGTTTTTTATGGCCTTATATAAACTTTTTTT
>PVKU01011377.1:0-43837 GCA_004027475.1 Anoura caudifer | reverse complement strand
ACGGCACAGTCACCTACAAAGGAGTTCCCATCAGACTGTCAGCTGATTTCTCAAAAGAGACCTTACAGGCAAGAAGGGACTGGAAAGAAGTATTCCAAGTCATGAAAGTCAAGGACCTACATCCAAGATTGCTCTATTCAGCAAAGCTGTCATTTAGAATGGAAGGGAAGATAAAGTGCTTCTCAGATAAGGTCAAGTTACAGGAGTCCATTATCACCACGCCCTTATATGAAAGTTAAAGAGACTTATCTAAGAAAAAGAAGATCAAAAATATGACAGTAAAAAGATAGCAAATTCACAGATATTAACAACCACACCTAAAACAAAAGCAAACTAAGCAAACAAGTAGAACAGGAACAGAACCACAGAAATGGAGATCACAGGGAGGGTTTGCAACAAGGGAGTGGGAGGAGGAGAGAGGGTAAAAACATACAGAGAATAAGTAGCTTAGATGGTAGGTAGAAAATAGACAGGGGGAGGGCACGAATAGTGTGGGAAATGTAGAAGCTAAAGAACTTGTGAAACATGGACATGAACTAAAGGGGGGGAATGTGGGTAGGAGGGGCTGTGCAGGGTGGAAGGGATGATGGGGGAGAAATGGGACAACTGTAATAGCATAATCAATAAAATATAATTAAAAAAAAGAAGTGAGGCAAATCTCAAAAGTAACCCTGTAGACCAGACTTTGATTTTTTCATTAAATGAAAATGCCCAGAGAGAGGAGGTGCTGCACTTTTAAAAGATTAATGTGAATACTGTACAAGGGACTTGTACACAGTGAAAAAAGGTGGTAGGTACACCTCATCCCACCTAGTGATGGGGAAAGGCAGAAGAGACCAAGGTGACAGTGATAGATGGAAGGACAAATTCTGCCTACAGCCAGCCTGGATAATTCCCACATATTTTACCTGCTGTTTTAGTTATAAAGGATGGAGTAAGCACAGAACCAGTAAGACATTGTCTATACTACCTATTATAGATCACTATCCAGACTACTTGATCATTCTGTGATAATTACTTTGATTCTGAATCCAGTCCTAAAGTTTTGTTTTAAACACTGTCTTTATAGGGAACCGTCTGCATACTGGAAATGCAAGATTACCTAAATTTGTATAACACAAAAGAGTATGTTTAATTCATAGTGTTACACCATAATATTAGGTACAAGACAAAAAACTCATTTTATATGAGTTAAGAATTTAATGAATGGCAATCACTTAACTATTTTGAGCTGCCACTAGGCATAAAGTCAAACCTTTTCCAAAAAACTTGAATAACTATTTGAGTCTCCCATACCTCTGTTTTTTTATCTAATAAATATCAGCATAACAAAGCAATTAAGGAAGCTGACTCTGGAGGCAGGCTGCCAAGGTTTGAATCCATAATCTGTCACATACTAACCTGTGACCTTGGAAAGTTATTTAGCCTCTCTGCCCCTCAGTCTCTGCATCTGTGAAATGGAAAACATACTAGGATTACTGTGAATAATAAAATGTATAAATATACATGAAGCACTTAGACCTGTGCCTGGTACAATGCCAGCACTCAAAAAATGTTAGCTACTATCATTATTTATTGCCTTTCTTAAAAAAAAAAAAAAAGTAGGCAGAAATGATCTCTCTGGAAAGTCAGCAAAACTGCTCATGAAAGCAGGGGAGTCAACAATGAGAATAAGCACCAACATCACGGACAGGCTGTGCACCACACAAACATGAAAGCCCCGAAGTTATTCACTTTCCTCTACCACAAATATCAGAGTCAGAGGTTTCAAGATTTTGCTACGCCAGTTCCTGCTACATTAAAAAAATGGTAACATAAGATGGTTTGGTCAGCTGTCAAGTCATGGGTTGTATAAACACTAGTTTACAACAAAATGACTGTAAAAGTGGTATGGTTTTTATTGGTTATATTATGTTATTTTAAATTATATTTGAGGCCTTCTATTTTTCTAGCTGTAAATAACAGGGAGAAGAGTCTACTTGAGAGCAAGAACCAAATTTAAATAAGCTGTGAATTTCTCAACAGAAAGTTCAGTTCAACCTCTTTTGATGTACAAGACCAAACACAGTATACTTTATAATTTGAAAACCAAACATATCACAAGCAAACTAGGTTCTTATCCTAGCTCTACCACTGTTAGCTGTGTGGCCCAAAATATTACATCTCTCTCTCAAAGAAAGATGTAATGATACTAATCTCATAGAACTAAAAAGAAGATTAAATGAGATAAATGTTAACAATAAACACTACTTATAACTGTCAGTAAATAACACAGGAAAATATCATTTATTCTACTTTACAGACACACCCCCCCCCACAATAAAGAAAAAAAGAACCTGAACCAAGGAATAAGAAGAAGAGCATGAAAAGAAAATAATTTAAAATTCCTTCTGTGAAGGGAAAAAATTGTGATAGATGGGAAAAATAAAAATAAATAAAATGCTAATTTATCTAAGCAAAGAAATATGAGGATGATCCAAAGACATTTATTAAATAACAAAGAAATCTGGAAAGAAACAATCTATTTCTCAGTCATTAGTAGAGATGAAGTCTATATATAATTAGGAACTCTAAGGAGGATGTAACTATGATGGAATAACATACTCAACCAAAGTAGGCTCTGAGATTCTATAATTTAAAATTATTATAATATTATAAACTATGTAAACTAATATTTGGAGTAAACTTAAATAGATTGTCATAAATTCTATGGATTTTACACTGAACTATTAACATACTTTGTTCTTTATGTTACATATATTGGAATAAAAAAGTTTAAAAAATAATAATAGTGCCACATAAAGGATCTGAATAGATAATCTACACATCAAGAAACACATACTTATTGTTTCATTCAACAGATATCTACTCATTGTTGACTAAATAAAAAAGTACTTAATAATACTGGTAATCAAGTAAAAGCACAGTAAAACAAAAAACTACCATTTTTACCTACAAAATTAGCAACTAAAAAATAATTCCCAATGCTGGCAAGAATACAGTCAAACAGTCACTCATATACAGGCTTGTGCAAGTGTAACTGCTACAAGTTTTCTGGATGGTAGTCCGAAAAATATATCAAAAGCTTTGGAAGTATTTATACCCTTTTATCCATTAATCTGCTTCTAGGAAAATTTAGTCTGAGGAAATAACCAGACTAAATATGTATTATGAGGAAATAATACACAATGACTGATGTATTCACAATATCAATGAATATTTACAATAATAAAAAACTAATGATCTAAATTTCTAAAGAGAATTAATTAAATAAGTTGTAATATAGCCATATAAAGGAATACAATGAACCATTCCTCTCATTTTAGGGAAAATGATTTAGTGACCTGGAAAAATGATTGTAAATTTCAGACTATAAAATACTATGTATAATATGACTATAATTTTCTTTTATACACACAAATATATAAATAATACAACCCAAAACTGGAAAGCTAAACACCACGTCGTTAACAATAGATTTCTCTATGTAATGCTATGTCTTATTTTCTTAACTATATATATTTCTCCATTATTTTCCAAATTTCTATAATAACCATGTGTTATTTTTTATAATGAAGTGGTCTTGTGGTTTGTACCCTAACCATCCATTCCACCTCAGTCGATCACAGAAAACTCACACCACTTGTCCGTGACTGTAACCTGACCAAAATGTTACAAGGAGACATCTGGAATGGGAGCTTCCAGGAAAGATTTCCATGCTCCTGAGAAGGAAAGTGGAAGAAATGTTGCTCTTCTGAATATGATCACATCTAGATTAATTCATTTATTTATCATTCAATACACACTTACTTGAATACCTACTATGCAGTTCTTAGGCCATCTCTAAATATGGAGATTATGTTTATTTCCTGGACTCCTAAAGTAGTAACTTTAGCAGTTAAATACAAAAATCTAAATTATCATCCATCTTCAACTTTGTTCTTCACAGGTAAGAGAATTCATTGGATAAATGGTGTACTGTATAAGAAAACAAAACAAACTTACCATAACAAAAAAGCTAGGTTACACAAAACAAAACAAAACAAGGCAGCTTCAAACCATCACTGCTCTACAACATATTATGTAAAATACTAGAAAAGATAAGAGGAATATGAAAGTCTGGAAGGAAGGTTAAGAGTTCTACCACTCTCATGCTAACTTTAAGGCTGTGGAAAAAACACATGAATCTCTCATTTCAATGCAACTAAGAATATACTAAACCTAACAGAAGTTGCTACAATCACAGAGGAATTTTAATTGCCAAATGTAAATCTTTTTTTTTTCAAAAGCAATTACACAATTCCCTTTTAAAACACCATCCTAAAATTGGGATGACTTGGGGGCTGGCCACCATTAAGAATTACTGTAGAGCTTTGAAATATATAATGCCCTCAGGGATCACTGGGGTATGTATAGTTCCTTGTCCCTACACTAAAGGGCCCCAGGTGGCTATATGGTTTTATTTGACATAACCATTTATTGGTTCATGTTTTAATCTAGAAAAATGCTAAGAAAATAGAAATCATCCATAGTTACTAGTATTTTTCAAAAATTAATTTTTCAAAGGTAACATGGACATGTTATAAATCACCTTAAACACTAAAGAATTCATTCCTGATTCATTTCTATAAAAACATATCAAATACACTAAGGTTATTAGAGGAAACAAACAGCTTCCTCCTCAAGAGCCTTTCTTAATCTACTGAAATAAAAATGATGATGATGACTAAATAATAATTATTATAGCAGCTAACATTTGTACAGTGCTTATTCTACACCAAGGACAATTATAGGAGCTTTACACATATCTCAATCTCCACAGCCCCATTTTTTTTAATCTTTAGAGGGTGGGGAAAGGAGGGAGAAAGCGAGGGAGCGAAACATCAATGTGAGAGAAAAACATGGACTGACTGCCTCCTACATGCAACCCAAACGGGGACGCCAGCAATCCAGGCATGTGCCACGATATGGAATCAAACCTGCAAACTTCCACCTTGCAGGACAATGCCCAACCAACCGAGCCACACTGGTCAGAGTTCCACCACCCCATTTTATAGATGAGGAAACTGAAGGAAAGAGTGGTTAAATATCTTGCCCAAGATCATACATCATAAAAGGCAGAGCCATTAACTAAGATCATATCACATGCTCATCCACATTACAAATCATTGATGAAATGTCACAAAAGGAAATGAAGGTTGAATATAAACAGTAACTTGTTTGTTTTTATCCATATCAAAAGCAAATTTTTCAGGAACCTCAACCTAACATCTTGGGTCTTTTCTTAAGAAAGAACTATCACTGTATTCTGAGCACTTTCATTCTTCATTTACGTCCACACTGCTTACTTCCTCTCAAGACCCTCCAACAGCCTGGTCTCATGCCACATCATCAGCATCAACAGTCTCATTCTAAGATTCTCAGTAGGCCTTCCAACTGTCAGAGACAATCTCTCTGTCTGCTGCTCCTATTTGCATATCCCAGGTTTACCCACCCAATCTTCTGTGAGGAAACCACAGGCAATGTCTGCCTCTGCCAAAGGATAAAGAAAGCAAAATGTTTCCCACACAGTTAAAAAGAATTCCATTTGTCAAATCAATCTGATGATATTGGAGGAACTGAACATTTCCATCTCACCACCTTACCACCCACTATTTAATATGAAATTGCATAATTTCTAAAATGGAAACCATTCAAATTTCCTTCAAGGAGTTAAACTAGAAATTTTTCTTTTTTGTTGACAACTAAAAGTCAGTTCTAGACAAGAATGCATATCTGTAAGTATGTGTGTGTGTTTTTGCTGAATATAAATGTATTTCTATTTCCCTTGTTATATAAAAATTCAAGATAGATATCTAAGATAATGAATTTTTATATTACTTTGTCCTATAAAAATTCAAGCTATATTCCCAAGATAAGTATCTCACATAAGATTTTCTTTTTTACCATTGCTAGTAGTAAAATCGGGTTTGCTACTAGTTGATAACATTCCTCCATCTTTCCCAAATTCAATTCAGAGCTCTTCTCTCAAGAGCTCTGAAACTTCTCAGCTGCACAGAATCATGTTCCCGGTTAATAAAAATCTGTGTATCGGAACAGGGATATCTGACATAAAAGTAAAATGTTTGGCATTTAATATTAATCAATGGGATAAAGAGTTGTTTCTTTTTATGTAAAAACATTCTTGCTCTCTCTAAAACATAGGCTAATGTTTCAGCAAGAAAGATTAATTTGTAAAGTATGATTTTATTTACAACTTCACACTCCAAGTTGAGCATGTCTTTTTTTATATATCGTAAGTTGTTGTGTCTTTGCTAAGACCATATATAGGAGAAAACTCAACTTTCCATGGCTAACAACCATTTGTTCCAGCAGATCTTAAAACAGTTATAAATAAGATGTCGATGTATTTTATTTATCTGTCCACATACTTGAAACCCAGTGGACCATTTCAAGGCTGTGACCTTATCTTAGCATGCAATGATAATGAACTGCATTAGCAAGTTATACTCTTATACAGGTACCTGTGGTTGTGTATTCTACATAAATTTCCTTTTACATGTTCTCATAACATGTAACACTTACAGCACGTAGCATGTGGTCCCTGATATCCTGCATTATGAAGCCCTTGCCATGACACATATTTCCTATGCCTTCCACCTTGATTAAAGTTTGTTGATTACTTGCATCCAGTGCTTCTGTTTGACCAGTCCTACAGCACTTCACTCTTTTTATTTCCAATCACACTCCTCTTTCTTCAGTTTTCTGCTGCTCCAAGTTTTATTTCATGTCAGTTTCATTTCAATCTATGGTTTCTCCTTCTATATTTTATTAGTGTGTCTCCACAGTTTCCTAGAAAAACTACAGGGGGTTCAGCATTTCATTTTTTAATTTTCTGAATCATTAAAATGCCCGCTGAGATAAATGCTCAGAAGCATATATAATTCTTATATATAGCACTATCTGTCTCCTGCCATTGAAGTATACATAAATTAACAGGCACAGTTATCCCTCAGTATCTGTTGGGGAATGACTAGTTTAGGAACCCTCACAGATACAGAAATTATGAATGCTCAAGTCCCTTATATAAAATGGCTCAGTATTTGCATATAACCTTTATTTGCATATAAGCTACAGCAGGGTACATCTACACATCACTACAAGATGATTCAACAAAGTGCTCAGCACAAAACTTTGACATTTCAGTGGTTTGCTTCGTGTGGGGGTACCTATAGTTCAGTCCAAGAGGATACTCTGGGAAATGATATTTCCCAGACGTTCCTCAGAAACAAAATATATTGTGAAACTGCAGAAAACTAAAGGCAAAGGAGAAATTCTAAATAAAGGCAGTCACAATGCTCTGAATGAAACTGCTGACCCAGAATGCTAACCCAGCAAAAACATTTCTTAAAAAGAAAAAGCAATAAAAACATTATTAGGCAGACTGTAAAAGTAAGAGAGGTCACCAACAAACCAGCGAAAAAAATTCTAAGATAAGTTCTTCAGGTAGAGGAAAAGTATCCCAGGGGAAAGGTGGAAGTAGAAGAGGTAATAAAGAACTGAGGGGAAAAAACAATTGTTCTAAAGGAATTAAATTGTTCTAAAGTCTTTATTTTGTCCAAGCAAAGACAAAAGGTAATTTCAGACTTTTATAAATTAAATATGTATGTTGCAATTACTAGGATAACCATGAAAAGAACAGACCTGCAGTATTGGAATCATTTTTTCAAAAATCATCAAGCAAAATGAATGTAAGAAATTTTGGAGAGAAAATGGAATACAAACTAGTTGGAACTAAAAGAAGAAAGAAAATAAAAGGCAGACTGAAATCCAACTATGTCACTGGTCACATTAAATGTAAATGACTAAATGATCTAGCTAAAAAAAAAAAAGATGATCAGGTTGAACTTTTAAAATCCAAAAGTACAGTGTTTATCAGAGTGAAAACTAAAAATTAAGGATAAAGAAAGGCTGAATATGACTACAATCAATAACAAACAGAAAGAAAGAAAGAAATTAAGAAAGCTGGTATACCTATTTCTATTAAATAAAATTGGCTTACAATAAAATCATTCCCAGAGAGAATCACTTCATAATGACAAAATCCATATCACCAGAATGCTATAATAATTTTCAATTTGTATATGCTAAATAATATAGTATCTTACTAAATAAAGCAAAAATTGACAAAACTCCAAAAAGAAATGAAATAGTTCCACAATCAAAACAAGTGGGAGGTAATTAAAGCATTTACAGATGTAAAGGTGTATATTTTTAAAAAGCTTTCAAAATTAATGTGCTCTAACCTTATACCACATACAAAATTAACTTAATATAAGGACTAAAATTATATAACTCCTAGAAGAAAGCACAAGGAAAAAGCTTCATGACACTGGATTTGGTAAAGAATTCTTAATATATGACATTAAAAGTTGAGGGAACAAAAGAAAAAAAACTAGACTTCATGAAAATTAAAAACTTTTGTTCATCAAAGGGCACTATCAAGAGAGTTAAAAGACAAAGAATAAGAAAAAGTATTTGAAAAGCATATATCTGATGAGTTAATATGCAAAATATATAAAGAACTCCTACATAAAGACTCAACTGCAAAAAAACAAACTCAAAAATAGGCAAAGAACTTGAATAGACATTACCCGAACAAGATACAGAAATGGCCAATAAGCACATGTAAAGATGTGCAACATCACTAATCACTGAAGAAATGGAAATCGAAACCACAATGAGATACCATTTCATGCCCATTACAATGGCTACCATCAAAACAAACAAACCAGCAAGAGAGAAGATAAGAGTGCTGGTAAAGCTCAGGTTCCATTCCTAGTCAGGGCACGTCCGGGTTATAAGCTGGGTCCCCAGTTGAGGGCGTTGGAGAAGCAACCGGTAGATGTTTCTTTCCCTCTCTCCTTCCCTTCCCCTCTCTCTAAAAACAAATAAATAAAATCTTTTTTTTTTTTTAAAGAGTGCTGGTGAAGCTATAGAGAAATTAGAAACCTTGGGCATTGCTGTTGGGAATATAAAATGGTGCATCCGCTGTGGAAAACAGTGTGCCTGTTTCATTAAACTGAGAATTATCATATGATCCAGCAAGTCCACCTTTGGGTATATATCCAAAAGAATTAAAACCAGGGATTGGAATATGTATACCCATTTTCACAACAGCATTATTCACAGTAGCCAAAAGGTAGAAATAATCCAAATGTCCATCAATAGATGAATGAACACACAAAGTGTGATATATACACACAATGGAATAGTATTCAGTGGTTAAAAGGAATATTACCCATGTTGTCACATGCTACAACATGTATGAAACTTGAAGACATTAGGCTAAGTGAAGTAAGCCAAACACAAAGAACAAATACTGTGTGATTCCACATGAAGTATCTAAAAGAGTCAAATTCATAGAGAAAGAAAGAATGGTGAGTGCCAAGCGCAGGGGGCAGGTGGAAGGGGTAATGGAGAATTATTGTTTAATGGATTAACATTATTTATGCTAAAATAGCATAAAGGAGAAAGATTACTACTTTGAAGAGAAGTTTAAAATCCTGTATGAATCTCTGTTTAAATTAAATCATTCATAAATATAAAAGATCTTATATAAAAAACATGTTCAGAACTTTATCAATACCAGTAAAGTACAAATTATAGGGCAAAATATAACTAAAAGATTATCAGACTTGAAAATCATTTGTAATACAAGTAATGCAAAGGAAAATAATAATTATTGACAAGTTGTAGAGAAACTAGAACACTCATGCATTGCTGATGAGAATACAAAATTACGCAGCCACTGTGGAGAACAGTTTAGTAGTTCCTCAAAAAGGTAAACATATGACCTGGCAATTCTATGCCTAGGTACACATACCCAAGACAATCAAAAATAAATATTCAAACAAAAACTTGTACACATGTTCATAACAGCATGATTTTTAATAGCCAAAAAGTGGAAGTACCCTAAATATTCATCATATGGTATATCTCATATGTAACCACAAAACCAGTTCAAACTGGCTTTATCCTGTTTATAACATAATACTGAGAGGATTCTTCAGGGACAACAGAACAAAATGTTGTCATGCAGGTGAGGCATGCACAGAGGAGAGAACTTTGACCTTCAATAGCACCTGGAACCAAAGTTTTGTGAGCTCTCCTCCCCAACCCCACCCCCCTTCACCCTGCACAAAGCCAAAAAGCTGGCACTTGACTAGAACTCCATCAACCAGAATTCTTTCTGAAGCGAAGGGTGCATTGTCCAGAAAGATCCATTGGTGAAGCCCTCCAGTTAAAATCCAGCCCACCAGGGCTTCCATATACTAACTTGTCCTTCCTTAACCCCTTAAACTCTACCCTAGAACTTTGTGGGGCAGGAGAGGTTATGTGTGACAGATTTGAGCCTTGCCTCCTGTCTCTTCACTGGTAGACCTCTCAATAAACCCTTTCCTTTTCTCAAAAGCCACTGTCATGGTATTGGCTTCTATGCACATCAGGCAGGAAGTCCTTGCTCAGTAACATATACCATGGAATGTTATTTAGCCATAAAATGGAACGAAATACCGATACATGCTACAATATGGCTGAACCTTGAAACCATGCTAAGGAAAAGCACTCAGACACAAAAAAAGCCACACACTGCATGATTCAATTTATATAAAATGTCAGAATAGGCAAATCCATAGGAACAGAGGCAGATTAAAGGTTACCAGGGTAAGGGTGAAGGGTAAGGAAGAACAAACATGGGGAGACGGGGAGGGACTGCTTAATGAATAAGGGCCTTCTTTTTGGGGTAATGAAAATGTTCTGGAATTGGTGATAATGGTTCTACAACAATGTGAATACACCATGCTGCTGAATTAATAAACTTTAAAATGATTAAAATGGTGGTTTAAAGTTATGTGAATTTAGTTTCAATAAATAAATTCCTAGTCATATAAAATTCTGCCATTAAAATCAACTCAGACTTCCAGCCAAGACGGAAGCTAAGGTAGACACACTGTGCCTCCTCTCACAACCAAAATTAAGGACAACAAAGATTTAGAAACAAGAAAACAACCAGAACTCACAGAAAATTGAACTGTATGGAATTCCGTCCAACAACCATTCATCCAGACCGGTAAGAGGGGTGGAATTGCTGCAGGAAAAGTGGAGGTGTGGACAGGGCATGCAGGCAGCATTGGCTGGCAGATCTCAGGTGAACAGGTGGCAGCTAGCAGACCCTGGGCACAGGGTGGCAACTGTGCAGACCCAGTGAGGCCGCACAAGGCAGCTGGCTTACCAGGTGGTCCCACATTCGCATGCAGATAATCCAGGTGAAGGGCAAGAGGTGGAAGGGACTGGAATCCGAGAGAGAGCAGAGCAAACACCATTGTTCCCTCTCGGACCCCGCCCCCACACACAGCGTCACTACCCAGCGACTGGGCTGCCCTGCCCTGAGGAACACCTAAGGCTCCACCCCTCACTATGTAACAGCAGTGACTAGACCCCCCCCAAACAAAAACAGAAACAAAAATGGCTCAAACCAGAGAACAAATCAAAGCCCCAGAGCCAATTCATCTAACCGATGAAGAGGCAGCCAACCTATCAGATGCACAGTTCAAAGCACTGGTGATCAGGATGCTCACAGAATTGGATGATTTTGCTCACAAATTAGATGAAAAAATGGAGGCTACAATAAGTGAAATGAAGAAAAACACACAGGGAACCAACAGAGATGGGAGGAAAACTGGGACTCAAATCAATGGAGTAGAGCAGAAGGAAGAAGGAAACAACCAAACAGAAAAGAAGAAACAAGAATTCAAAAAAATGAGGAGAGGCTTAGGAACCTCCAGGACATCTTTAAACATCCCAACATTCGAATTAAAGGGGTACCAGAAGGGGAAGAGGAAGAGCAACAAGTGGAAAACTTATTTGAACAAATAATAAAGGAGAACTTCCCTAATCTGGCAAAGGAAATAGACTTCCAGGAAGTTCAGGAAGCTCAGAGAGTCCCAAAGAAGGTGGACCCAAGGAGGAACACACCAAGGCACATCATAATTACATTATCCAAGATTAAAATGAAGGAGAGAATTCTAGAAGCAGCTAGAGATAAGGGGACAGTCACTTACAAAGGAGTTCCCATAAGACTGTCAGCTGATTTCTCAAAAGAGACCTTACAGGCAAGAAGGGGCTGGAAAGAAGTATTCCAAGTCATGAAAGTCAAGGACCTACATCCAAGATTGCTCAATGTGGCAAAGCTTTCATTTAGAATGGGAGAGAAGATAATGTGCTTCCCAGATAAGGTCAAGTTCAAGGAGTTCATCATCACCAAGCCCTTATTATATGAAATGTTAAAGGGACTTACCTAAGAAAAAGAAGATAAAAAACATATACAGTAAAATGATAGCAAACTCACAATTATTAACAATCACACCTGAAACAAAAGCAAACTAAGCAACCAACTAGAACAGGAAAAGAACCACAGAAATGGAGATCACATGGAGGGTTAGCAACAGGGGACTGGGAGGAGGAGAGAGGGAGAAAAGGTACAGAGAATAAGTAGCATAGATGGTAGGTAGAAAATAGACAGGGGGAGGGCAAGAATAGTGTGGGAAATGTAGAAGCTAAAGAACTTACAAGTATGACACATGGACATGAACTAAAGGGGAGGAATGTGGGTGGGAGGGGGTGTGCAGGGTGGAGGTGAATGATGAGGAAAAAATGGGACAACTGTAATAGCATAATCAATAAAATATATTAAAAATCAACTCAATATTACGCAACATTATTACTACAGAAGCATGAACCATCATTTACTGAACTCAAGGTGATTCTAAATGAGTAATGACAATGTTCCACATTACTATTCATGCTTTGTAGCTGTACCCCAGGTGAAATATATGAAAAGAGCAGGTAAGTAACTTTCAGCAAGTTTCTTCTGACCTCCTGAAGACCATCGCAATAAGATCAGAACTGAAACAGTGGAAAAATACATGTTAAACCAAATGTGAAAAACTGGAAGAAGAATAAAGAAAGTGGTAGGGGGAACAGCACGTGCTAAAGACTGAGGCAAGAGAACCTGTCAGTAGACAAAACAGAGATTAATAAAACATATGGCAACTGTTTTTATAGCCTTGACAAAATCAGGGATTACTCTTGTAGGTGAACCCTTTATTGACTTCTTAATAATGAAGAAAAACATCTTAGGGCATCTCAAGATAGAGAACAGCTAAAGAATGTTAGCTTTAATGTCACACTCATTTAGTGACATTCTTTCCTTTGTCTCTTTCATCTTTATTTTAGTCTCAAGACTTTTAGGAATCCTACTCTTTTAGGAGGACCTAATGTCCACATCCTCCAGTAAACCTCTGTTGGCATGTTTGGGCAACTGCTTCATATGCAGCAGATGTTAACTGTTCTATTATCTCTTCTGGCTGTAGTAACATTTAATCATCTCCACAACTTTTAGAGTCAGGCTCAGTAAGTAGGCTCTCTGTAGTTTGCAATAAAATATTAAGACATCGTTAAACATAACGTCTAGAGAGATTTATCAAAGGAATCTGCCAACTATCACAACTATCTTCTGCTATATATAATGTATCCTTTAGAAAGAGGGGTGCACAGATCAGATGGGGGTTATTAATGAACCACAGACCATGGTAAAATTTCTTGGTTTTCACTTTCAAAAAAAGTGTCATGAATGATAAGTGTTAGGGGGAACTTCAGCTATTTGACCAAGGCTGTCTCCTTGTTCAGGAAAGCAATAAATACACTTGAATGGACCTTATAAAATGAGGTAAGATTGGATTTTATTCTAAGAGTAATGAGAAACCACTGGAGAATTTTTATAACAAAAAGTGATATCATCAGATTTGTGTTTTAGAAAAATAACAAAGAAACTGTGTAGATAATGGACTAGAAGGGGAAACAGGAAGACCACACCATAAGATGAAAGACCATCTTCTAATAATCAAGGTCTATCTAATCTAGTGGCATAAAGGAATGGAGAAAAGTGCCCAGATATGAGAGAAAAGCAAGAGGCAGAGTACACATATTGTCTGAACATGGCAAAAAAGGAATAGGGAGGAATCAGGGTGGAGCTCAGGTTGCTGATTAGGGAACTAGGTATGTAGTACCACCATGTACTACAAGAGGAAACAAAGGACTTAGAAGAATGAGTTCAGTTTAGGACATGTTGAATGTAAGATAACATTACAGCCTTGTTTATCACCAACATAAACATCTCTATATACTCAAAATCCATTTCATTCTTAAAGTCTTTCCAGTTTTACCTATCATCCATTCACAATATATGGGTCATCTAAGATAAGCAATGAGGTATGTGAGTATGAAGGTAGGAGACAGATCTGAACTGAAGACATAGATTGAGAACCATCAACACATAGATGAGGTACCCCAGAGAGGATGAGGGGCAGGGAAAGGAGTACTGAGGCAAGGACAACAGGAATATAACAATACTGGAGAGTTTAACTGACATGTGGACATTTCATTGAAAAAAAAGAGGAGGGGAGGGACGTTAATTGTGACAATAGTTATATTAAGGGAACAAAGTCTTATACCCGGGAAGAACTAACACTGGGTCTCCTGGGGAAAATTAGCAGATCTGTGGTATGCAACAAGAGAAGCACCC
The DNA here is from genome assembly GCA_004027475.1 of Anoura caudifer. NCBI lineage: Eukaryota > Metazoa > Chordata > Mammalia > Chiroptera > Phyllostomidae > Anoura > Anoura caudifer. Next base: position 29,193 of record PVKU01011377.1, on the reverse strand, counting down.
ACCCATTTTGTTCTTGGCTCTAATTTCTAGGGTCAGTCTGCCACCTTTACAAGAATTTTAGTCATCCAAAGTAAATAAAAATCAGTAAAAACAAACTGGCGAGATTACTGTTTTCCCAGTTTTCTTTTACTTAGTAGCTTCAAAACTGATGCCATCTCTGCAGTCAAGCAATATATATTACTGAAAGTTAAGAGTCATTCCTGCACCACTGAAGCAATCCAAAAGCTGATCAGAACAGCACAGACATAAACAGTAATATCAGATGTACTTTCAGGTGCTACAAAATACAATGATTCCATATTTTGGCTGCAAGCTTTAAAGATACTACAGTATACATGGTTTTGAGTAAGATCCTAATTATAGTCATGTCTAAGACCATTTTTTTTTCTATTCTAGTGTTTACAAGAAAAAATACAGTTTTAGTCGGAGCTTACACACACAATTTACCCTACCTTTAACTTGAATTTAACCTAAAATGTATAGATTTGAGATCAATTAATAACTAGTTTCTAAAATCTACTAATTTTTAACAGAACATGAAAATCCCAATAACTTCTAATGAGCAATAATAAAATTTGAATTTTTTCCAGTTTCAACTAGAATTTACCCAAACATAAAAAAACATTTTAGAGATTTCCAGTCAAAATGGCAGCATAGGTAGACATGGCTCACTTCCTCACACAACCACATCAAGTTTACAACTAAAACCATTACTCAGACCCATAAGAAATCAAATTGAACGGAAATCTGACAACTATGGAATTAAAAAACTACTTGCATTCATACTGTTAGGAGAGACAGAGAGATGTAACAAGTGTGTGGTGGATAAAAATTATGGAGGAATGTGTCAAGAACAAGGAGTCCCAGCCCTACACCAGTCCTCCCACTCCAGGGCTCCAGTGCGAGGAAGATAAATCCCCATAACTTCTGGCTGCAAAAAACAGTAGAGACTGAGTTGGTGGAAGAAACCTCTTGGCTCCCAAGCAGTTCCCCTTAAAAAATCTACACATGGACTTACTCAGACTCACTCTCTCTGAGCTCCAGCACTGATGTAGCAGCTTGAAAGGCACAAGTAGCATAGGGGAAGAACTGAAGTGCCTGGCATCAAGACAGGAGCTGGGCGATAGCTTTCTCTCCAACAAACAAAGCAGGCAGAGGCCCTTGTCCCTTTCTGAGCCCTCTTCAGCACAGAGCCACAAAGCTGACAGGTAGGTGCTCTATCTAAGATTCCATCAATCTGGTTAACACTGTTTGCTCCACCCTGAAGATCCCTTGAGAATCCATCCCAGCCCATTGATGAGACCACCCAAACTGTTAACTGTGACTTTTCCATATGAATGGCTGGGCTTGTCTCATACCTCACAAGTTCCAAAGTCCTATCAAACAACCAACAACCAGCCTCAATGATCTGCCAGTCTCCATACCTCTTGCTAAGTGGCCCCAGGCCCACCAATAGTAGCAGCCAGCCTAGGTTCACATCTTCATATACCCTGGGGATCTCCAAGCCCTGCACAAGTAGCAGCCATCTCAGATTGCTTTATAGCTCACACAGGGTGGCCCCTGCCTAGGGCCACCCTGACGCGAATGCAGGCATGTACCACCCGGGAATCCTGAGTCTGTGCACCCAGTGGACACCTAGAGATCACACTGGAGTACCACCACCTTGCCTCTCCACAGCTCATCCTCCACAGAGGGCAGAGGTTGGTGGTCAGTGGTCATAGCCGGTCCTTGTGGCTAAATGGCCTGGGTAAATCCCTCTAAGTGACCTGCCAACAGCAATCAAGGCTCAACTACAACAGGAGGGTATATTTAGTCCACATGAAGGGCACTCCTCAAGTACCCTGCTTCAGTGACAGGGGAGGCTGTGCCACTGGACCCACTAGGACACCTACTACATGAGGCCACACTACCAAGATAGGAAGTCAGAGCAGCTCTACCAAATACATAGAAACAAACACAGGAAGGAAGCCAAAATGAGGAGACAAAGAAACATGGCCCAAATGAAAGAACAGAACAAAACTCCAGAAAAAGAACTAAACAAAATGGAGATAAGCAATCTATCCGATGCAGAGTTCAAAACACTGGTTATAAGGCTGCTCAAGGAACTTAGTGAGGACCTCAAAAGCATAAAAAAGATCCTGTTGGAAATGAAGGATACACTAACTGAAATAAAGAACAATATACAGGGAAACAACAGTAATGATGCTGAGAATCAAATCAATGATTTGGAACATAAAGAAGCAAAAAACAACCAATCAGAACAAGAAGAAAAAAGAATACAAAAAACAAGGACAGTATAAGCAGCCTCTGAGACAACTTCAAGAGGTCTAACATTCACATCATAGGGATGCCAGAAGAAGACAAAGAGCAAGAAACTGAAAATCTATTTGAAAAAGTAATAAAGGAAAACTTCCCTAATTTGGTGAAGGAAATAGATATGTAACTCCAGGAAGCACAGAGTCCCAAACAAGATGGATGTAAAGAAGCCCACTCCAAGACACATCATAATTAAAATGCCAAAGGTTAAAGATAAAGAGAGAATTTTAAAAGCAGCAAGAGAAAAGAAGTTAGTTACCTACAAGGGAGTTCTCCTAAGACTGTCAACTGATTTCTCAAAAGAAACTTTGCAGGCTAGTAGGGATTGGCAGGAAATATTCAAAGTCACAAAAAGCAGGGATCTACAGCCAAGATTGCTCTACCCACCAAAGCTATCATTTAGAATTGAAGGGCAGATAAAGAGCTTCCTAGACAAGAAACAACTAAAGGAATTCATCATCACCAAACCATTATGATATGACATGTTAAAGGGACTTAAGAAAAAAAGATCAAAACTATGAACAACAAAATGGCAATAATTGAATCTAACAACCTATTAACAATTGAATCTGAAATACAAACTACGAAAACAAGAACAAAGACAGAATCATGGATATGGAGTGTTTTGATGGCTGCCAGATGGGAGTGTGGTATGGGGGATGGGTGAAGAGATAGGAGATTAGAAGTACAAATAGGTAGTTACAGAATAGCCATGTGGATGTAAAAGGAGGTAGAATAGCCAAAAAACTTACATGCATGACCCATGGACATGAACAATGGTTTGGGGATGGCCTAATAGACTGGGGGATGCTGAGTGGAGGGGGCAAAGGAGGAAATATTGGGACAACTGTAACAGTATAATCAATAAAATATAATTTAAAAAATATTAGGAAATTCCATCTGAGTAATTTGTATATCCCTTTAAGTGCTTAATTAACACACATTCAGACCACATTTTAGTTAAAAGCTGTCTAATTCAGCACTGAATTTGTTATCCATATTTAATTATCTTCTGGAAACAAAGCCCTAGAATAGGTTCTATTCCTTAGTCAACACTTAACCTCTCTTCATATAGAAGTTACTAACAGCATAGCCCTGTTTATCACCAAAGTAAACATCTTTGTACAATCTAAACTTATCTCCTTCTGAAAGCCTTTTTATTTTTATCTATCATTCATTCACAATATATGTGTCCTTGGCATCACAGTTTCTTACGTTCATCTTGTTTTTACCTTTACTGGAATATTTTTTTTGCACCTTCTGCATGGGCTGGTCCTTCTCCCATAATGTGTCCTGTCTCCTGGGAAGTAGGGACTTTGGTCAGTCACATTTTTGTAAGGCTCTACACACAAAAGCCACTTGATATAAGTATGTGGCTGATCCTATGGTCTCCCAAACACAAAAAATTAAAAAGAAATTAGGTTCCTTATTATCTTGTTTTATATCAAATAACAAGCAGGTGGCATATTTACCTCCACCCTCCTTACCTCACCTTTTTGTCCCTATCCAATGAAAAACTAGATCATTCTATTCAAAGAGAAAGGAAATCTCATTAGCATAAGGCTGATTAAGAAAAAGAAGTCTGAGAAATTAGGAATAGAAAGCAAAAGATAAACAATGCTCAAAGTAAAATGACTAAAAGGAAAATTTAAGCCAATGATAATAAAAGGGAATAAGATAGATAATCATAAGGTAATAATGTCAGATGATGACCAAGAAAAAGATGCCTGCAGGAAATAAATTCAATCTCTTAAGTTATCGCTGAACCACAACTCACAGGGCAACTGACAACTTTTAAATCACAGTCCAGGGACATGTGGTTATACCACCCTGGTAGTTGTTGTGCCAAATATTACTGCTGACTTGGGGTGCTCCAGAGTCAATTGAGAGGACCACCATTATTTCCATCCTCTGCCAAGAGACACACCAGTGACTGTGGGCTGGAGGGAGAGCCAGTGGAAAAGATACCACAGCAGCAGGCCAACGGCTGCATAACAAGTCTGGTATTGAGGTTAAAATTAAATGAAATGGAAGAGAAATCAAGACATGGGAGGATGAGAAGAACAAACACAGCATCAGAGTAGGTTCTTCAGGGAAAAGCAAACATTTGGTGCTGAATGCCAGCCAAACTTAAGACTTTATTCCTCTCATGCAATTATTTGTTAGTCACACCACACACACACACACACACACACACACACACACACACACAAATAAACCTATAAGCTAAAATGAAGAGGTTAAAGTGGGTATAACAATAACCGTTAAAAAGAAACAAAAACATTCTTTTTAAAGTGACACAGATCAGTTAACTGCACAAAGAATATTCCTGACTGATTAGGAGAGATGTTCAACCTGAATTCTTAAATCAAATGAGAAAGCTGCAGACAAACATGTATAATAACATAACATTTTTGTTAAAATATATCTGCATAAGCACAAGGAAAGTCTTTAAATGATTCCAAAATAATATTGGTATTATGAATGATTTTTTCCTTTTTTAAAAATATTTTTACTGTGTTTTCAATATAACTAAAATTAAAATAACAATCCTTTAAAATAAAAAAAAAATCTTCCCTTCCAGGTCATTCATTCTTTACCCTTAATTAAATGTGTGTAGAACTTACAAAGAACACCTTTCATATAGAACACACCTTGGGAGAGCTGCTCCCATCCAGTGGGGCCAAGGGGCCAAGCCCAGCTGCATTAGGGTGGAAAAAAACACAAGCTGCGAAGACCAATGGAGAGGTTTGAATCCAGCAAATCCAGCCAGTAGTTCAGGGACCCAGAGCAAATTATATGAAATTTCTGAGTGCAGCCTTTACTTGGCTTCAGAAGTGGAATCCCTTACAGGGTTGTTTTGAGGATTCTCGAGAATAGCGCCTACATATCACAACACAGATTGGTGGGGTAGGTTATCAATGAAACTTCTGATCAATATTATACTTTTTATTATCTCAAGAAACAATCTATTCCAGATAATGCCAGGTTGTTTGCCACTTACATTGACCTACCCTTGGCCTGTGATTCCTCAGACTCATCACTGGTTAGCAGAGCAGCCCAGTTACTGATGGGTCCTTCTAAAGCATCTATACTTAGCACCTCCAGGAGACAGCAGAAAAAACATCTAGCAGGTGGGAAGCAGGTATCAGTGAATAAACTTGTGCTTATCCAAGTTCTCTGTCCTACAAATATATAAGCAAATCCAGCAGGGGTAGAAAAATGTCTTTTCTGAAGGCACATGCTGTAGAAGCATGACCAACGAAGAGCATGATAATCTCAGATATTGTTATAGACTCAGCTGGACATATTGAACTTCAGCAGAGTTTCAATTCTAACTGTCATTATTTTTTTTTTACTGTTAGTGTTCTAAAAACCTTTAAGAATGCCCATCAAGTATTTTAGTATTCATAAGTATGCCTTAAGCCTAGAAAAGTCCAGAACCACTGAGACAGAAAATAGTGAGAGGTGCGAGTCAACTGTCTAGGAATGTCCAAGACTTTCTGCAATGATGTCAATGTTCTATCTATATATATGCTATCCAATATCATAGCCACTAGCCACATGTGGCCTCTGAACACAAGAAATGTGGCTAGTGCAACTGAGGGACTGAATTTTTAATTTTATGTAATTTTAGTTCATGTAAATTTACATCATCTAATATAGCTACTGAGTATGGTATTAGATGGCAAAGATCAGAAACCTTGGGTTAATGACTTGTGCTAACTGAAAAAGATGGTATGTGGGTAAGTTAGTTAAGTTTAAAAAGCAAACTGACAAAAAGAAAAACAAACAAAACAACCAACAGTCAAAAACAAGAACAAAAACAAAAACCAAGCACCGTATTAATATTCTCATATAGAGTTCACCTTGATAAAGCCGAGGTCCTAGTCTGGTCTGCTCAGGGTGCCATAACAAAACCCATACACTGGGTGGCTTACACAACACAAATTTATTTTCTCATAGTTTTAGAAGCTGGAAAGCCTAAGATCAAGGTTTTGGACTATTTGGTTCCTGGGAGAACCCCCTTCCTGGCTGGTGGATGGCCACCATCTCTCTGTGTGCTCACGTGACCACTTCTTCGTGCACGTGCACAGAGAGAGGAAAAAGATCTTTCTTCCTCCTCCAATAAGGCAACCAACCAGGACCACCACCCTTACAACCTCATTTGAACATAATTAACTCTCTAAAGGCTCCAAAAACAGACCATAATGGGCTTCCCACATATGAATTTATGGGGCATGTACAAAAAATTCAGTCCATAGCACAACTCTCCATTCTCCCTCCATGCCTAGCTTTCTTATCATGAGTTCCAATATTCCACAGACTATACTTCTCACCCTTAATTTATAATCTTCTACAGGCTACGTTTTCTGCCTACTGTTAACACACTACCAGTTTACACCTGAGTAAGCCCTTAACTCTGCCATCAGATACCTCTGGAGTTTACCAAGATTAATCTTAGCTTTGGCCCTCAAAATGGCTTCCTACTTCCTAAAATTACTGTGAAGAGTTAACATTGCAAGCCTGACAAAGCTCTCCTCAGAAAGGACAGCTTATAAGGTTGGCCCTTGGCTAGAATCTGGAAACTGAGATACTAACAGAGTCCCCTCCCTGACTGCTAGGAGGGACGAATTGTGCCTAAACTGTTTGTACAAACAACATCACACTGAACATCTGCTTGCTTTCTGAGGGTCTGGAATTTTGTACCTGCTAAGCAGAGAATGACTACGTGACCAGCCCCCAATAAAAATGTTGGGCACTGAATGTCTAATAAACTTCCCTGACATATGACATTTCACATATGTCACAATTCTGCTGGAGGAATTAAAGGTGTCCTGTGTAACCCCACAGGGAAAGAATTCTTAGAAGATTGTGACTAGTTTCCTCCAGACTTCATCTCATAAACCTTTCCCCTTTGCTGATTTTGCCTTGAACACTTTCCCTATAATAAATCATAATCAGGAGGACAACTATATGTTAAATTCTGTGAGTCTTCCTGGTGAATCAACAAACCTGGGGGTGTTCTTGAGGACCTCCAACACATCAATCAATCCACTTTTAAAAGTTCATATAATCAAACATCTATCCCTAGTAAAAGAACTGCATATTCCTATATTTTAATCTTCCCAGGTTCCACTTCAACCCATAATTCTCCCAGTTCTGGCCCTATCCAGTCTACTACTATCTGCATCATCACAGTCACTCAGATGAAATAACCATCAAATCTCTCTATATGTCAATAGTTCTATAATTGGGGTGAATATTATCCAAGAGATAAGGAACAGTTTTTATTTAATATAAAAATGTTTGTTTCCTAAATCTTTCAGTAAAAATAATGTTCCCAGGAGCTTCTCCATGATTAGCTTCATTTCCTTGACCTTTCTGAAAGGGTAGAAGCTGCAGAGCACTCTGATCCGCCTAGAAGTTTCTTTTTCCTCCAAATACCCTTAAATGTCCCTTCCACCTCACTTTCCATGGATCATGCCATTTACTTCCATTACTTTAGCTTCTATCTGTGACTTTCAAATATTTATCTTCAGCCCAGTCATCTGTTGTAAGCCCTAAAATCTCACCTCCAACCACCTACAGAACAAGTACATCTATGGATCTTACCAATCAATACTTAGACTGATACTCACTTTTAGATTTTTGTTCAAAGAGATCATCTACATATGTTTACTTTAGAACTCAACTGCACTGACTCTAGTTACTACAGCACAGCAATCCAAAGTTATAGAAGACTATTTGAATCCTTTCCCTATCATGTCTTATTGGTATTCCAGCCTACACTACTGCTATTTGTTAGTTCACTATTACAGTAGAGCTTGGTGCAACACTATGCACAAAGTAGCCATCTAATAAATGCTCATTCAACATATTAATAACATTAACCATCTATCAGACCTGCAACAAATGGAAAGGAACACCACGCTGAGAGATATGGCTGCATTTAGGAATGTCACTATTGGTAATTTAACTTATTAGTTATTTATGAATCAGAACTTTCAAAACTGGTTTGGATTAATCAGCTGCCCATTTTAGAGAGAATATGTAGTGGGATGCAAAATTTCAATTTAAAAGTTAAATCATTAGAAAAAAGGGGAGGAGTATGCTTCAGAAATTTCCAGATAAAGATGGCAGACTGAATACATGCTTTCATTCCTTCCTAAAACCACACTAAAGCCCTTGGCTGGTGTAGCTCATGTAATTGGGTATCATCCTGCAGACAGAAAGGTTACAGGTTCAATTCCTGGTCAGGGTACACACCTGGGTTGCAATTTCAGTCCCCAGTCAAGGTGCATGCAAGAGGCAACCAATTGATGTTTCTCACACACTAATGTTTCTCTCCCTCCCTCCTTTTCCCTCCCCCTAAAATCAGTAAAACAAAAAATTTTTCACTCACTGACAAGAAAAGGAATTTAATTTTCATTTTTTAAGCCATAAACTTACAAAAATGAGAGTAGAAAAAGGAGAAAACAGCAATAGAATTTCACAAGCTATAAAGCAGTAAATGATTTAATGGACTGGAGAATACTGAATCTAAGAGGGACAATGAGAAAACTAAAACCAGTGCATTTTACATCCCATCTTATATCACTGGACCCCCAACAAGATAAGGAAATTAGGACATCTGGGACATCTGGAAACAGGAATGATGGAGGACCTAAAATTGGGTCAACTTGTTTAAAGTCTATCTAAGAGGCAGTTTGATCCTCAGATCTCCATTCCAACTCCTGGCAGCCCAGCCCCCAATCAGACCAAAAAGAAGTGGTTTATTCCCTGGAGATGATGAAATAGAGGATCTCTGGACCAGGAATCAACAGCCACAGTTGACAACAGAGCCACAGTTCTACAAACTGGAGATGGAGTGTGGTCACAGGTTAAACACCCAACTTGGGCATCATCCCACAAACTGAAAGGTCACAGGTTTAATTCCCAGTCAGAACACATGCCTGGGTTTTAGGGTTAGTCCCTAGGTCAGGGCATGGGCAAGAGGCAACCAATTGATGTTTCTCTCTCACACTGGTGTTTCTCTCTCTCTTTCTCCCCAACTTCTCCTCTCTCTAAACTCTCTCTCCCTTCCTTTCTCTCTAAAAGCAATAACAAAACAAAATTTTATTTAAATGCTGAAAGAGTTAAAAGAAAATTCCATGAACATTGTTATTTTTTTTTTTTAATGAAAAGCAAAGAAAAGAATGGAAGAGGCAAAAGCAATAGACCCAGTCATTGTGGAATATCCATCTTCTATGTCAGCAATTTTCAACCTCTTTCATTTCATGGCATGTGTAAACTAATTACTAAAATTCTGTTGCACACCAGAAATATATACTTTTTGTCAATCTAACAAAAACTAAGTATAATTTTGATTGATTTACAAAATACACACACACAAAATAATTACCTACTCTTTTTGCTGCAAAGTGACTTTTTAAAATATATTTTATTGGTTATGCTATTACAGTTGTCCCATTTCTCCCCCATCATTCCCCTCCACCCTGCACACCCCCTCCCACCCACATTCCTCCCCTTTAGTTCATGTCCATGTGTCATAAGTTCTTTAGCTTCTACATTTCCCACACTATTCTTGCCCTACCCCTGTCTATTTTCTACCCACAATCTATGCTATTTATTCTCTGTACCTTTTCCCCCCTCTCCTCCTCCCAGTCCCCTGTTGCTAACCCTCCATGTGATCTCCATTTCTGTGGTTCTGTTCCTGTTCTAGATGTTTGCTTCATTTGCTTTTTTTTAGGTAAGGTTATTAATATATGTGAGTTTGCTGTCTTTTTACTGTCCTATTTTGTATCTTCTTTTTCTTAGATAAGTCCCTTTAACATTTCATATCATAAGGGCTTGGTGATGATGAACTCCTTCAACTTGACCTTATCTGAGAAGCACTTTATCTGCCCTTCCATTCTAAATGACAGCTTTGCTGGATAGAGCAATCTTGGATGTAGGTCCTCGACTTTCATGACTTGGAATACTTCTTTCCAGCCCCTTCTTGCCTGGAAGGTCTCTTTTGAGAAATCAGCTGACAGTCTGATGGGAACTCCTTTATAGGTGACTGTCCCCTTATCCCTTGCTGCTTCTAGAATTCTCTCCTTCATTTTAATCTTGGCTAATGTAATTATGATGTGCCTTGGTGTGTTCCTCCTTGGGTCCACCTTCTTTGGGACTCTCTGAGCTTCCTGGACTTCCTGGTAGTCTATTTCCTTTGCCAGATTGCGGACGTTCTCCTTTATTATTTGTTCAAATAAGTTTTCCATTTGTTGCTCTTCCTCTTCCCCTTCTGGTCCCCCTATAATTTGGATGTTGGGATGTTTAAAGATATCCTGGAGGTTCCTAAGCCTCTCCTCACTTTTTGGAATTCTTGTTTCTTGCTTGTTTTCTGTTTGGTTGTTTCTTTCTTTCTTCTGGTCCACTCCATTGATTTGAGTCCCAGTTTTCCTCCCATCTCTATTGGTTCCCTGTGCATTTTCCTTCATTTCACTTATTGTGGCCTTCATTTTTTCATCTAATTTGTGAGCAAAATCAACTAATTCTGTGAGCTTCCTAATCACCAGTGCTTTGAACTGTGCATCTTATAGGTTGGCTATCTCTTCGTCACTTAGATGAATTGGCTCTGGGGCTTTGATTTGATCTCCCGTTTGAGCCATTTTTGGCTTTTTGTTTTTCTTTTTGTTTTTTGTGGTCTGGTCTGAGCTGTTATATAGTGAGGGGCAGAGCCTTAGGTGTTCCCCAGGGTGGGGCAGCCCACTTGCTGGGTAGTGACGTTGTATGTGGGGGCAGGGTCCAAGAGGGAACAATGGCACTTTCTCCACTCTCTCTCAGATTCCAATCCCTTCCACCGCTTCCCCTTCGCCTAGATTATCTGTGCGTGAATGTGGGACCACCTAGTCAGCCAGCCGCCTTGCGTGGCCTCAGTGGGTCTGCATAGTTGCCTGGGGTCCGCTAGCTGCCACCTGCGTGCCTGGAGTCTGTTAGCCACTGCTGCCTGCATGCCCAGGTCCGCAAACCTCCACTTTTTCCTGCCGGGACTCCGCCCCTCTTACCGGTCTGGATGAATGGTTGTTGGACTTCCGTACAGTTCAATTTTCTATCAGTTCTTATTGTTTTCTTGTTTCTAAATCTTTGCTGCCCTTAATTTTGGTTGTGAGAGGTGGACACGATGTGTCCACCTACGCCTCCATCTTGGCCAGAAGTCGCAAAGTGACTTTTTAAAGTATCAGCTCTGGCTGGGTGGCTCAGTTGGTTGGAGTATGGTGTCTTACACCAAAAGGTTGCACATTCGATTTCCAGTCAGTGCACACACCTAGGTTGCATGTTTGTCCCCCAAAAGGCACATAGGGGAGGACCTAAATGCTCAATCAATGTTTCTCTCTCATATCAATGTCTGTCTGTCTCTACCTCTCTCCAAAACCAATAAAAAATATATTCTCAGCCGAGGGTTTAAAAAATAACAATAAAGAAATTAGGCACCTATACTCGTACATAAGGATTTCTGATACCAAGAATTAATCAATCACATGCAACCTTATTATGTGATGTGGCCAATAAGATGCAACTCTATTAGATGACCTATACACTCCTATTTGTGGTTCAAGACAGGGCATTGACACCAGACAACTACTGGCTGCTGTCATTTTTTTATTTGACAATCTAAGGGAAAAGAGGTCAGTGCCCTTCCCTGACTGAGTAGCTCAGTTGGTTAGTGCATCCTACCAATACAACAAGGTTGCAGGTTCCATCTCTGGTCAGGGTACATACAAGAAGAAACCAATGAATGCATAAATAAGGGGAACAAAAATTGATGTCTCTCTCTCCCTTCCTCTCCACTCTAAAATCAACTAAAAAAAAGAAAAAGAGGTCAGTGCTCCCGAATAAACAGTCAGGTATTGCATGTTTTAAAAATTCCTGTAGTGCCCTGCATGGTGTGGCTCAGTGGATTGAGTGCAGGCCTGCAAACCAAAGGGTCACTAGCTCAAATCCCAGTCAGGGCACATGCCTGAGTTATGGACCAGGTCCCTGGTGGGAGTATGCGGGAGGCAACCACACATTAATGTTTCTCTTCCTCTTTGTCTCCCTCCCTTCCCCTCTCTCTAAAAATAAATAAATAAAATATTTTAGAAAAAATAAAATAAAAATTCTTGTGGCACACTAGTTGAAAATCACTATTCTATGCTGATAGAAGTATCCCAAGTTCTTCTGAGTAGGAGATCACCATGTATTAGCTATGTGCTTCCACAATTACCAACTTCAAGTTACAATACGGTACTTGATAATGGTTGGCTCCAATTCCTCTGATCAGAAAAATGTTTAATACAAATTAAAGAACATATATAAATGAGAGATTCAACTATCTTTTTTAAATAAATGTTACCTTTTTTTTTTTAAGTAAAGACTAAGGATCATTTAACTGCTCTATTAACTAAATTTAGAGGCCTCTCCAAAAGTCCAATGAAGAAAATCAATAAAGGCAAATGAAATTTTCAAATGCAGTGACCAATAAACAAGCAAACAAAAAATAAAACGAGCACTCTGCCCCCTCACCCCATAATTATTGTTGTTATTTAACCCAGTTCATTCAAAGAGCTTCTAGTCAACCCTTTTTTCTCTTAAATTTGACAAAAATCACACAGGATTTCAGAGCACAGAATGTAGCTCTAGAAAATATTATATTGCCACTCTGATACCTCATCAGTCATCCCACTAAGTAGAGAATGAGAAAAAAAAATTAAGAGGTATAGATACTGAAGGCTTGTTCCACCCTGGTCTAGTTGAAACATAAGACCACAAAAAAGGGCTCAGAATCATTTAGAATAAAACTATCTCCTTAAACAAAGTGAAAATGTCAAATTTAATGCAATCCTAAAATATCAACTATCTTTTGTGTCTTTTTTTTAATTGACCAATGCAACTGTTAACGGATTCCATTAACAGCTAATTTTTGCCAAATTTAATCCTAACTAACTCATTTAAGTTAAAAGACCAAAAAGAAAGGATAAAATACTTACACTGCATTTTTGCATTCCTGTAATTCAAAAGCAACAGGATCAATTTTTTTTCAGGCTATGAATAAACATGCCATACTTCAGGCTTTTTCAAAGCATATATTTTTCCAAAATTAGGAGTGAAAATAAAGTTCAACAAGAAATCATTTCCCAGCCTCGAATTCAGTGGCATTAATATTAATGACAATCCCACTCATTTCAAAGGCATGGCCCAGAGTGTTTATATTATGAAAAATGGGTCTGGAATGTCATCTTCAGTAAATTTTAAATTGTTTAATCTGAGGCTTTGCTAGATTTGTAACAGCTGCACTTGTGTTTACAACTATAATATGGTTTTTACAGAATGGCACTCCTTTATGCAGTTTTTAGATCTGGTTGGCACAAACATGTTGTAGTGATCAATGGAAATGAGTTTGGTATCTCTCCATTGCTACATGCTTAGTCAGAATAAAGTTTTGTTTTGGATTAACATCGTACAACAATGCATCATGGACCTTCAAAAGTTTTATGGTATTGGTTACAGAACGATAGGATAAAAACTTTCATTCATACGTAAACATTTGGAAAATGGCTCAATTTGTGTTTGTAGAATTCAAATTTTGTTTGGGGAAAAGATATGCATATCAAATACGCTGTGGATCTAATTTGTTTGCTGGCACTCATTGAGGGTCTCAGGGCACATAACCAAGCAGAAACTGGTTAGGCAGTATTAAAAAATTACATTTCTTCTAATACCTCTATTTATACAGTAGAAAATGCAACTAAAAAGCCTGCCAAGACTTGCTTAAGAATGTTCCAATAGGAAGCCTCAACAACCCTTGGACATGGTGCTGCTGGTACAATGAAAACAGTGCCAGACAAGTGTTTAATTTCCCTGGGTAACAGTCAACAGCTTTGTCACTAACCTCAGTTTCCTTCTTTGTAAACATTTCAAAGAGAAGTTATTGTTGAAGGTGAATGTTTTCTGCTAAAATTAGCTCAGTGTGGGTAACCAAAAATGCTCGGCTCTTCTAGCAGCTGAAAATTATCATGCTATAATAATTGAGACACATGTAAAAAAGTTGCACAAACAGAAGTAACCCAAGAAGCTCTTCAGCAGCTATCCTCTATTTCGGCAATCTCTCAAGAACCCCCAATCTGTCCAAACTGATTTTTTTGAAAAGTCTCCACCCTATTTTTCTTTTTCTTTAATGCATGCCTTACCTTGGCATATATGGTTACTATAAGAATCATACAATCTATATGAAACTCATCTGGAAAGTGTGAAAAATATGTTTACCAGGGCTTACGATCAAAGTAATATTAGAAAGGAGCCAAGAAACCAAAAGAAGTAAAAATATTTATGAAAGTTTTTTTAAATTTCAATAGAACAAAACTGATGATATATAAAGGGTATATGGTATATTATTGCTCAGGAATAATAATAATCTTTTTTTTACAAGTATGAAACTTTGAACTTGCCAGAGAACATAGATTATTGGAGGAATTCCTCCAATAAGTATAATAAATTTACTCTGAACTACCTACCCACTTTTTTCCTGAGAGTTTGACAACTGAATTCATTTTAAAATGATTCAAATGTTAGTAAGTTACTTTAGACAAAGGTCATAAATTCAAATGTCCACAATGGGTAATGTAAATAAGTAAAGTAATCCCATGGGCTTGAACAACTGAAAGACAAAGCACCATCCATAGAAGATAGCCTGAATTTAGCTCCAGCCAGTTACTCCCAAAAAAGAAGTCAGATTTAGTGCTGTCAGACTGCCTTTCATCTTTAAAAAAAAAGTTAAAAATACAGATTTTTATGGTGAAATTGCTTAGTGTTTAAATGTTAGTAAATGACTCAAAAAAAATCTCAAAACATCATACAAGCCATAAAAACATATCTGTAAAGCGGATCTGGTCTCTGCTTTACCATCTCTACCATGTTTGTTTTATATAGATCTATTTAAAATAGCATGACAAGGTTGAAAATAACTTTGGTGACTTTTTTTAATGCTTTGATTACACTGTGATGCATTTTATGTGATGCATGAAATGGGGTTTGCTGTTTTCTTATGAAAATTATTACCTTAATTTTGTCAAGCAAGAGAAATTGGCCAATGGCAAATGGATGACACTAAGCAATTCTTCTTTTACCAAATACCCAAGGAAGCCAGGACAGCCCCCACCTCCCAACCCTTCCAGTCAGAGCAGGAATCAAGTCTATTTTGTTCACTGTTATATCCCTAGCACCTAGTACTGTGCCTAACACATAATAGGTGTATATAACAGAGTTTAACAGTGTTTTCCACACCTGAGGACTTCTGGGTAGGTAGGCTAGCCATATGACTAAGCTCTGGCCAGAGGAATGAGGGCATAAGTGATTTACACTACTTTCAGGTCTGGCCCTTAAAATAGCCTGTGCAGTCCTCTACCTTCTCTCCCAATACGCAAGGCTCGAAATAAAGGCCTCTGAGTCAGTGCAGCCAGAAAATGGAAGGAGCCCAGATCCTGGAGATTCCAAAAAGTTAGCACTAAGAAAAACTGCACCAAAGAGACATCTAACGCACAGGGGACTGTGACCTCAACAAAAATTAGCATATAAAGCCACTGAGATTTACCAGTTTGTTACCACAACTAGCTTTTACTTAGACTAATATGGTGTTCAATATTTATTACATAAATGCCTAGATGAGTATATAGATGCCTCAGTCAACTAAGAATCTAGGCATCAAAAGTGTGAAGACTACTATCCCTCAGAGTTGGCTGACAAATGCTAATGCAAAATCCTTGAATCCCATTACAGACACTATGGCTTGGATTCCAAACCAAATGACAATTGTGGAAAACCCCAAAATTCCTGCAAAGGCTGTCAAAGTTAAATGAGAATAGAATCTCCAAGAATGTGAATGTACCTCATTAGAGACAGAAAAAGCATGTCATAAAAATTAATATCCATTCATTATTTTTTTAATCTCCTCAAACTAGGAAGGGAGGGAAATTTCCTCAACCTAATAAAAGACATCTACAAAAAACCTACAGCTAACATTATACTTAATGATAAAAGAATGAATTACTTGGAGAATTCAATATTGTTAACGTATCAATTCTCCTAATGTGATCTACAGATTCAACGCAATCCCAATAAAAAATCTCAGGGAAGTTTTCTGGAGATATGGACAAATTAATTCTAACATGTGCTATATGTAACTAACCTGAAACTGCCAAACAACTTTGAAAAGAACAAAGTTGGAGGACTTACACTACTTGATTCCAACTTTTATTAAAAGGCTATTGTATTTTAAGCATATAGACATGTATATAGATCAATGAAGCAGAAAAAAAAAAGAGTTCAGAAATACAGGCACACATACATTGTGATTTTTGACAAAGTTCCAAGGCAATTCAATAGAGAAAGAATAATCTTTTCATGAAACAGTGGTGAAACAACTGGAAAGCTATATGTAAAAAAAAAAAAAATTTAACCTGAATCCTTTCCTCATACAATACATAAAAATGAACTCAAAATGGATCAAAGACCTAAAATGTAAGAGCTAAATTATAAAATCTCTAAAAGAAAGCATAGGAAAAAATCTTAGCAACCTTGTGTTAGTAAAAGATTTTTTTTTAAATCCTCACCCGAGGACATTTTTTTTTCATTGCTTTTAGAAAGAGAGGACAGGAAAGAGAGAAGCATCGATTGGTTGCCTCCCATTCACGCCCTGACCAAGAATCGAACCTGCAGCCTAGACATGTGCTCTGACAGGGAATCAAACCTACCATCTTTCAGTTACAGGATAATGCTCCAACCAACTGAGCCACACTGGCCAGGACTAGGCAAAGATGACTTAATTAGAGCACAAACAAAAGGCACAAAGTTTAAAGTAATATAATCAATAAAGGGGACTTCATCAAAATAAAATTCCTTGTTCTTCTAAAGATACCATATGAAAATGAAAAGGGAAGCCACAGTCCGGGAAGAAAACATTTTCAAACTACGTACCTGAAAAAAACACTGGCATTAAAGAAACACAATTTGGGCTGTTTCCAGCACTTGACTATTGCAAATAGCACTGCTATGAATATAGGGTTGCATAAATTCTTTTTAATCAGTGATTCAGGATTCTTAAGGTATATTCCCAGCAGTGGAATTGCTGGGTCAAAAGGGAGTTTCATTTTTAGTCTTCTAAGGAAATTCCATACTGTTTTCCACAGTGGCTGCACCAGTCTGCATTCTCACCAACAATGCACTAGGTTTCCCCTTTCTCCACATCCTCACCCATCAGTAGATGAGTGGATAAAATAAAATTGCAGTACATTTATACAGTGGAATACTACACAGCAGAAAGAAGGAACACCTACCTTTTGCAACAACATGAATAGAACTGGAGAGTATTATGCTAAGTGAAACAAATCAATCAGTGAAAGACATACCATACAATCTCACTTATAAGAGGAATCTAATGAACAAAATAAACTAATGAGCAAAATAGAACAGGAGACATGGAAACATGGAACAGACTGACAATGACCAGAGAGGAGGGGAGAGGGGGCTAATGGTGGAAAGAAGGGGAAGGGCCTAGTCCAACAATGTGTATGAATGATCCATGGACATAATGGTGTCAGGATTGACTGTGGGAGCTGGGGGTGGGCTGGGCGGAAGAGAACAAAGGGGGAAAAATTGGGACAACTGTAACAGAATAACAATAAAAAAAAGAAACAATTTAAAACTACTGCGAGATTTCATTATATACACACACATAAAAAGGCTAAAATTAAAAAGACTAACCATACTGAGTAGTGGTAAGGACGTAAAGCAACTGGAAATCCTCATACACTGCTGGTGGGAATATAAAATGATGTAACTACTTTTCAAAACAGTCTGGCAATTTCTTTAAAAGTTAATCTTTCACCTACCCTACAATCTAGCCTTTTCACTCCTAGATTTTTACTGAAGAGGACTTGTACAAAAGTATTCACAAAAGTTTTATTTGTATAGACAAAAACTAGAAACTATTCAAATGTTCATCAAAAGGTGAAAGATAAACTGTGCTATATCCAAATGATGAAATACTGTTCAGCAATAAAAAGGAATAAACTAGTAATACCTGCTACAACATAGACAACTCTCAAAACAATTGTATTAAATGGGAAAAAGACAAAGAGTACATACTGTCTGATTCCATTTCTATACAATTTTAGAAAACTGCAAATTTATAATGACAGAGAGCAGGTTAGTGATTACCTAGTAATGGATGTGGGTGGGTAGGGTAGAGTAGAATAGGAGGGAGGATGACAAAGGGGTACAAGGACATTTGGGGGAATGATATGTATTCATTACCTTAATTACGGTATGATTTCAAGAGTGTATTCATATGTTAAAGGACACAATTTGATGTGTTTTGACCTATGTATAGCTCAATGTATAACAATAATACCTCAATTAAGATTTTTAAAAATAATTAATGATAGTCAGCTAGCCATAGCCACTATAGCCACACAACAATAACCAAAGATGGTTCTGATCAAGTATAAGAATATAAGACCTGTCCCATTTTTGCCATTTTGTCTCAAAAATAAATAATTCTTTAAAAACTCAAATTATTTTAAAATTAAACAAATTAGACTTACTGGTAAGTTCTTTTAAAACTAAAAGGATTTAGTAGGGTGTTAAGCATACATTAGATGTGTACAGAACACACCTGTAAAACCAAACAAATACACCATATATATTTCACATAATGCAATAAATGTGTAGTTTTTCCTATCTCCAAAGAACGTCACTACCAAAATTCAAGGTATTTTCCATTGCACTTATCTTACTTAACTTATAATCACTAAATTTTAAAATAAAATCAATCTTATTACAGTATTTCATATGAAAACATTTTCATTTGCTATTACTAAAACTGGCTAGTTTCAAAAAAAATACCAAGTCATCAAAATACTTATCAGCAAGCAAAACTTTCATTAGCTTTGCCAACCTTTTTAGTGTAATTGCTAAGAAATCTAATGGTACTGGTCAGAATTACAAAGAGGATATTCTTCTGGATGCCAAACACTGAAGAAAATTCTACTTGATAAATAAAATGCCATGCTTTTATACCACTAATATAGGGTTACTCACTCTCAAGGCCTATGATTACACATTCATGGCAAATAGCATCAAATAAAATCTGAAATTAGATCTCATTTGAAATTGGAAATGTCCAAAAATACATTCTAATAGTATTTTATTACAAACTCTGATCTGTAGGGATAGGCTATGAAATCATCACAACCCATTGGACAAGATCATGTTTGAGTACCAAGCTCAGAAAGCTAGGGCTGAGGAGTAAATGTCTCTGCCCCACCAAACACATCTGGCTAAAACAATAAAAGGAATTTAATGGCTCCAGAAACTGGCAGGTCCAGAGATAGGGCAGACTTCATAGTTGATCCATCTACCCATCATACTCCCCTCATAACCGCAAAATAGCTCAGTCATTAGAGTAGTCACATTACACACCATACCACCCGAAAGAGAGTACACACTTCAATTCTGGCATCCCAAGTAAGAGATTTCATAAGTATTCAGACTGGACTTGCTTAATCTTCTGCCCATCCTAACCAAAGACTGTGACCATGAAAATTTTGTTGCTTATTTTAAGACAGATTGTTTTAAGCCAATCAGAGTCAACCCCAGAGTTGACCAGTGTTGCCTGAAACCTACATAATGGTAACTACTGAAAGAAAGTCTATGCCCTGTTAGGAAGGGGTAAAGGAGGAAAGGATGCTGGGCAGGCACCCAACAAAGGTCAACAATCCTGAAGAAGCTTGCCAAGAGTTGTGGAAATAAGGCATATACACATATGGCAATAGTATGAACTAGAGTGCATAAGGACAGAAAAGTAATTGTTCATAACCAGAATTGATCATCAAGGAATCAGGGGTTGATAAGGCAATCCATGAGAATAGCATATGAACGTACAATCAGGATCAGAGAGGCAGGGTTAGGGTTATGTACAAGGAGGACTTGTGATGGGATTGCTTTAAATAAACAACAACAAAAAGGAATCAGCCCCAGGAAAATGTTGGCAGTCACTAAGGTAAGCAGTACCTCCAAATTCCTATGACAGAAGCAAAAGAGTTTAGCAGTTAGGTACCTTCAAACCTGACCAGGTAAAGGATCACACAGCCGAACATATTCTTCAATAAGACATGCCCGAAATCATTTTGTGTAAGTGAAAAACAGCGGCAGTCTCAACTATCTTATGAGTAGTCACCAGGATCCAGACCCCAGATCTCAGATTCTGCTAAAATATATTATATTTATATAAAATGTTTACATGCCATATATATTTTTATTACAAAATCAGTATTGGGCCTCTAGAGAAAAAAGAAAAAAAAGTCCCAGAAATCTGAAAAAGGAAAACCATGAGGTCACAGGTAATGTGAAGTACAGTCAGACAGATACGTGAAGTCAAGTCATCTGGTCCCTGCCCTCTGGATGTCATAACACTGACCACAGCCCAATTTCTTTCCCTTCCCCCTCCTCTCCTACTCCCTAACCCCACTTTCCAGGGTACCTATATTGTTTCTAATTTTCAAAGGCCTGGGAAGGAAAAAAGGAACTATAAAGCCCAATTCATCACTATAAAAAACCTGGCATATTCTCACCAAAATTTACCTTTTGTCATAGAGAAGTGGCAGTAACTCTAGGTTTTACTTTCACAATTCACAAAAATTAATAGGCTAAATACTCCCACCACTCTCTATTACTTTAGAATATTGGAAGCAAAGATAATGGATCAGTCTGGGTCTAATCAGGAAAGAGAAATCACATAGCAATTTGAGTAGGGAAAATCAAATGTAAAGAATATTCAATATAATGATGGATTAAAGTAACAAGAGGTTAGCCAGTCGGAAGTAAAAACACACACACACACACACACACACACAAAACAAAAAAACAACTAAAGAATATAGGGATAGCAGGTATCAGCAGCACCCCCTACTCCTAGAGCTGAGATATAGCACCCAAGGAAGAGCACATTCTTTTCCACCCCAAGTGAGGCCTAGACCTTGTTGGAGAGTGCATAGTTATGGCTCACTGAATCGCAGTGAGGTGTCTGTGGGTGCTGTGCCAGCTGAACTTGATGGAAACCCACCTTTCTATTTATTTAATTCTCACTGAGGATATGTTTATTGATTTTAGGGAGAGAGGAAGGAGAAAATAGAGACAGAGAATGAGAAGCAACTAGTCTGTTGCTTCACGTACAAGCCCCGACCAGGGATTGAACCAACAACCTTTTGGTGTACAGGAAGATGCTTCAACCAACTAAACCACCCAGCCAGGTCAGAAATCTACCTTTTATAACTTGCCAGACACCCACCATGCAGGATGCCATGGAAAGCTGTTCATGAGGAGGTGCCTCACCAGAGGCACTCAGTTACAAAATCACAGGTGGGAGACACTGTAGTAAGCTGTTGGCAGCTGGGGGCTGCTGGCCACAGTGCTACAGGAACAAGCACTGGAGGAGCTGCACTTGACAAGGAGCCCTGGCACTGGAGGAGTCCTGTGTGCCCAGCAACCCAAGCACTGGAGGAAATGCAAGCATCCGGGAGCCCTGCACTGAAACTGCCAAGTGGCAGGCGATCCCCTCAAGCTACAGAAGCTGGGCACTGGAAAAGCCAAGTGGGGTGAAGGAGCTAGAGGTATTTTTCTTGACATAAATTATTACACTGATCTACTACATGGACAATATAATGCTAAATAGACCTGATGAGCAAGAAGTAGCAAGTACTTTAGATGGTCTCTGTCTCATGTTCTTCTTTTTTCCCCAAACACTCAAAAATATAAAAAACAGCCCTGGTCAGGTGGCTCAGTTGGTCAGAGCATTGTCCCGCACCAAATGGTTGCAAGTACTATTCCCAGTCAGGGTACATACCAAGGGTGCAGGTTCGATCCTCAGTCAGGGCCTACAAACAAGGGAGACAACCGATTGACGTTCCTCTCACATCAATGGTTCTCTTTCTTCCTTCCCTCCTCTTTCCCCCCCCTTTAAAAAATCAATAAACACATCCTTAGGTGAAGATTAAGATATAAATATATATAAATATGTATATATATATGTAAAGTATAAATATATGCAATATATATATATAAAACATTCTTACCTCACAGGTCATACAAAAACAAGCAACAGACCAGATGTGGTCCATAAGCCACAGTTTGCTCATTCCTAGTCTGGTGCATGTTCAGCTATCCTCTACAAGATGAAATATAAGTTGCTCTACCTTGCACCACCTACCATGCAAAGAGTCACAACATGCAAAGGTGGAACTTTCTTAATTTTGGAGGCAACATATGCCATATGAGTACGTGCTACTCTGACTCATCTATAGAGTCTGGTGTAAAGCTGCCTCTTTTGAGTGGGATTAGAGCAAGAGAAGGCTGTACAGCTCAGATCATTCAAGAATAAAGGTTTGAACATTTCCAGGTTGAAAAACACCAATCACCTAAAACCCTTGCTCAGGGCAAAGGAACTATAGAACAGACAGTGGAAAGAAGCCATAGATATCAATTATGTGGCTAACTACAGAAACAAGAACTTTAGTAGTTTCGCATATCTGCTTTTTATACTTAGGTATTTATGTATGTTAGAAAATTGTCTTTTCTCTTCTTCCCATTTTTATTTTATGTACCAGTTGTTGGAAGTTAACTTTACAATTTAATCTTCAGGCAAAGAAATATTCAGTGGGACTATGGTTGATTTTGTAAAGCAATATAGTTGGCAATACATACAATAACTCTTGGGATTGTACATCTGCTTATTTTGGGAAAGGGTAAAAACTTGTTCATTTGTAAGAAGAATTACTCTATCTTGTTAGGTAGCCAATGGGTCAAAAAAGAAATCATAAAGAAAATTAGAAAATATCATGAACTGAATGAAAACAAAAACACAACATACCAAAATTTGTGCGATACCATTTAAAAAGTGCTTAAAAAGAAGTTTGAAACTTTGAAACTTGTATTACGAAAGAATAAAGTTCTCAAATCAATAACATAAGCTTCTATTTTATGAAATTAGAAAAAGAAGAGCACATTAAACCCAAAGCAAGAAAGAATGATATAATAAAGATTAGAGTAGAAATCAGTGAAACAGAAAAACAATAAATAACATCAAAGAAATGAAGACTCGGCTCTTAATTTGTAGTTTAAAATTTTCCCATAAAGAAAAATCCATGAACAGATAACTTCATGGGTGAATTCTATCAAGTATTGAAAGAAGAAATAACATTAATCCTTCACAAACTCTTTTAGAAAATGAGATGGAACACTTCCCAACTCATTCTAAGATGACAGTATTACCATAAAACCAAAGCCAGACAAAGACATCACAAGAAAATTACCCACCAATATTCCTCATGAACATAGACACAAATATCCTAAACAAAATACTAAACCAAATCCAATAACATGTAAAATGAATTATATACCATGACCAAGTGGGATTTATCCCAGGAACACAGTTAGTATAATATTTAAAAATCAACTAATCTAATAAATTACATTAATAGAATAAAGAAACATAACCACATGGTCATCTCAATAGATGCAGAAAAGCATCTGAAAAAATCCAACATTTATTCATAAGAACCTATTGGAAAAAGATTAAATGTTTCACCGCTAAGATCAGGAACAAGTTAAGAATGTCCACTCTCGGAGACTTCCAGCTAAGATGGAGTCATAGGTGGACACACTGCACCTCCTCTCACAACCAAGATTAAGGACAACAAAAATATAGAACCCCCCAAAAAAACCCCAACCAGAACAGATAGAGGATTGAATTGTACAGAAGTCCAACAACGATTCACCCAGACTGGTAAGGGGGTGGAATCGATGGTCGACAGAGAGGGGTTGCGGTGGGAAGAAGCACTAGCTGGAGGTCCCTGGCACACAGGCAGTGGTTACCGAGCGCAGGGAGGCAGCCAGCAGACCAAGTGAGGCATACAAGGCAGCTGACTGTGGTCACACATTCGCGCACAGATAAGCCAGGTGAAAACAGGCAGTGAGACGGACTGTGCAGCGCGGGGCCCCAGAGCTGGGAAATAGAGCCTAAAGGGCACCGATTGAGAATACTTGTGGGGATTGGGGTGCCGGGAGGGAGTCCCAGCCTCAGAGGAGAGTTCGTTGGAGAGACCCATGGGGTCCTGGAACGTGCACAAGCCCACCCACACGAAGATCAGTGCCAGAGGGACCCAGTTTGCTAGGGAAAAACGGCAGAAGGACTGTAATCCTAAAGAGAGTAGAGCAGGCACCACTGTTTCCCCTTGGACCCCGCCCCCACATCCAGCGGCACAACCCAGCAACTAGGTTGCCCTGCCCTGGTGAATACCTAAGGCTCCGCCCCTTACTACGTATCAGCCCCAACCAGACTGAAAAAAAAAAAAAAAGGATGACTCAAATGGGAGAACACACCGGGGCCCCAGAGCTAATTCATCTAAGCGACCAAGAGGTAGCCAACCTATCAGATGCACAGCTCAAAGCACTGGTGATTAGGAAACTCACAGAATTGGTTGATTTTGCTCACATATTAGATGAACAAATGGAGGCTACAATAAGTGAAATGAAGAAAAACGCACAGGGAACCAATAGGGATGGGAAGAAAACTGGGACTCAAATCAACGGAGTGGACCAGAAGGAAGAAATAAACAACCAACAGAAAACAAGGAAGAAACAAGAATTCAAAAAAATGAGGAGAGGCTAAGGAACCTCCAGGACATCTTTAAACATCCCAACATCCGAATTATAGGGGTACCAGAAGGGGAAGAGTAAGAGCAACAAGTGGAAAACTTATTTGAACAAATAATAAAGGAAAACTTCCCCAATCTGGCAAAGCTCTGGACTTCCTGGAAGAGAGTCCCAAAGAAGGTGGACCCAAGGAGGAACACACCAAGGCACATCATCATTATATTAGCCAAGATTAAAATGAAGGAGAGAATTCTAGAAGCAGCAAGGGATAAAGGCAGAGTCACCTACAAAGGAGTTCCCATCAGACTGTCAGCTGATTTCTCAAAAGAGACCTTCCAGGCAAGAAGGGGCTGGAAAGAAGTATTCCAAGTCATGAAAGTCAAGGACCTACATCCAAGACTGCTCTATCCAGCAAAGTTGTCATTTAGAATGGAAGGGAAGATAAAGTGCTTCTCAGATAAAGTCAAGTTCAAGTTGTTCATCATCACCCAGCCCTTATTATATGAAATGTTAAAGGGACTTATCTAAGAAAAAGAAGATACAAAATATGACCAGTAAAAAGACAGCAAACTCACAGATATTAACAACCACACCTAAAACAAAAGCAAACTAAGCAAACTTCTAGAATAGGAGCAGAAACATAGAAATGGAGATCACATGGAGGGTTTGCAACAGGGGAGTGGGAGGAGGAGAGAGGGGCAAAAGGTACACAGAATAAGTAGCATAGATGGTGGGTAGAAAATAGACAGGGGGAGGGCAAGAATAGTGTGGGAAATGTAGAAGCTAAAGAACTTATAACCCATGGACATGAACTAAAGGGGGGGAATGTGGGTGGGGGGGTGCGCAGGGTGGAGGGGAAAGATGAGGGAGAAATGGGACAAGGGTAATAGCATAATCAATAAAATATAATTTAAAAAAGAAAAAAGAGAATAACCATGGGGATGTAAAATACAGTATAGAAAATTAGGAGAAGGCAAGAAACTTACATGCATGACCCATGGAAAAGAGCAATGGTGTGGAAATGGCCTGAGGGAATTGGGGAGTGCTGGGTGGAGGGGGATAAAGGGGGAAAAAATTGAAACAACTGTAATAGCATAATCAATAAAAAATAATTTTTAAATGGAAGAAAAATGTCCACTCTCCCCTCTCCTTCCCCACTTCTATTTAGCAATGTACTGGAGGTTACAGACCAAAAAAAAAAAAAAAAAAAAAAAAAAAAAAAAAAAAAAAAAAAAAAAAAAAAAAAAAAAAAAAAAAAAAAAAAAAAAAAAAAAAAGTATCCATATACAAAGGAAAAACAAAACTGTCTGTATTCACATATGACATGCTAGTATATGTAGAAAATTCCAAGTTAAGTCTCACACACAAAAAAAAACCCTGCATGAAGTAATAAACAAAGTTACAGGATACAAGATCAATATGTGAACATCAACTATATTTCTATGTACTGGCAGTAACCCAAAAATGAAATTTGAAAAAAAGTCTATCCACAATAGCACCAAAAATGAAACACTTCCAAATAAAGTTAACAAAAGAGGTCAATACTTATACAATGGATATTATAAAACATGGCTGACAGAAATTAAAGATCTAAACAAACAGCAATACATTCCATGTTCATGTTAAGTTGGTAATTCTCCCCCAAACAGATTTACAGAGTCAATGCAATTTCTATTAAAATCCATCACAACAGGCTTTTCATGGAAAAAGTGACAAGCTGATACTAACATTTATATAGAATTATAAGAAACCCAGAATAGCCAAAACAATTTGGAAAAAAAAAGAATGAAAGAATTATACTACTAATTTCAAAATTTACTATAAAGCCACCATAATCAAGACAACATGTTGCTAGTACAAGAATAGGCATACAGATCACTGAAACAGAAATGAGAGTCTAGAGATAATTTATGGTCAAGTGATTTTTGACAAATGTGCCAAGACAACTAAACAAAGAAAGAACAGATTTTTTTTCCAACAAATAGTGTTGAAACACTATTGGATAACCACATACAAAAAGATGAAGAATTTGGACCCATATTTCATACGCACAAGTCAACTGAAATTGATCATAAACCTAAAGCATGATCCAAAAAAGGAAATAAACTGATAAACTGGACTTCCTCAAAATTAAAAATTTTTGTGCTTCAAAAGATAACCTAAAAAAAATGAAAAGACAAGTAACAGACTGGGAGAAATTATTTGCAAAACATGTATATGATAATGGGCTTGTATCCAGAATATACAAAAAATGCTTAAAATCCAATAATAAGATAAGCAACCCAATCAACAAATGGACAAAAGATTTCAATAGACGTTTCAAAGACGGTGTAGGAATGGCTAATAAGCACAAGGAAATATGTTCAACACCATTAGCCAATAGGGAAATAAACACTAAAATTCAAGGAGATACCACTTCACACCCATTAGGATGGCCATAAGAAAAGACACAATTAACAAGTGAAGATGTGGAAAAACAAACCTGCACACATTGCTGGTGGGAATATATTGTAAAATGGTACAGCTAAACTGAAAAAGTTTGTCAGTTTCCTAAAAAGTTAAACATGAACTCACTATACAGTGCAGCAATTCTACTCATAGGTATCTATTCAAGAAAAATGAAAACATGTGTCTGCACAAAAACTTGCATACAAATTCTCACAGCAGCATTATTCATAACAGCTAAAAAGTAGAAGTGACTCAAGTGTCCATCAGCTGATTAATGGATGAACAAAATGTAGCTCATCCACACAATGGGATACTAGTCAGCAATAAAGGAGCAAACTACTGATACATGCTACAGCATGGATGAATCTGAAAAACATTATGCTAAGTGAAAGAAACCAG
The DNA here is from genome assembly GCA_004027475.1 of Anoura caudifer. Taxonomy (NCBI): domain Eukaryota; kingdom Metazoa; phylum Chordata; class Mammalia; order Chiroptera; family Phyllostomidae; genus Anoura; species Anoura caudifer. The sequence continues at coordinate 1,299 of PVKU01011377.1, read as the reverse complement.
ACACAAGACAGTACTTAATGAATTCATTTATATGAAATGTCCAGAAAGTCTTTTCTATAGAGACACAAAGCAAACCAATGGGTTGCCTGAGGCTGAAAGCCAGAGCCAGAATTGACTATGAACTTACATACACAAATTTGTTATGGTACAAATGTCTTAAAATTGAATTGTCGTGATCATTGCTTAATTTCAAAAATCTACTAAATTTACTAAAAGACACTTAATTCTTTAGAAAACGAAGTATGACATTTCAAAAAATGTGACTTCCATATGAACTATGCCTTCTTATAATTAGGGAAATGTACCAGGAAGATCATAGATGTTCCTATGTTAAGATCTTAACAGGGAAATGATTTCTACAAACCCAGAAGAGTTTCTGAAGAACCTGAAAGAATGAACCAGATAATTTTGCAAGGTCTCTTCCAAACTGAGTCTCCCCCTCCAAAATTTTTTTTTATATTTAGTAGAAAATAAAATGCTGCAGATTTGCATTGTTGCCTAACTTTTCTGGTGAATTTTTAACTTTTTCCTTCTCTACTTATCCATTTTTAGTAAAACACTGCAGACTCAATATACTCCTCCTACAGGTGTTCATTCATTTTAAAAAGTCAGTCATTTAGGATCCACAAACAAGAACAGAGAATATACATACCTCAGCATGAAATAAAGTTTTTTAAAAATTTTTATTGATTTTAGAGAGAGAGGAAAAGGGAAACATTATTTGTGTCCTGACCAGGGATCAAACCTGAAACCTTCCTTGGTGAATCAGAATGACACTCTAACCAACTGAGCTACCCAGCCAGGGCCTAAAATAAAATTTTATAAATCCATTTGGTGCTGATTTCAAGCCTGCTTTGAGGCTTCACCACTACCAACTTGGAACTGCCACACATGTGAGATTTCTCTGGCACTCTCTGCAGTCTAGCTAATCAATCCAACTTTCTACCGCCCAGGCTGGCCTCCCTGTAGCTGGTTTTCATAAATACAAAATTTGTATAATTGTTACTGGAACTACTTGCTGAAATATGGAACTAGTTTAAAATCCCATTTATTTTAAAATGTACACACAGTTTCACATGCATGCAGCAACATATCTTCCACACCCAGCCAATCAATCAAGTTAATGCTTTCTATTAAAGAACAGAACAAAAAATTCTAATGCACAGTTTCCCTCTCTTTACTGAAACCTTAGAAAACGTTTTTCAAGAAATCAAGAGGAATATGACTGAATAATGAAACATGAATTAATACATATAATATACAAAGTATAATTAGTCCAAGTCTAAAGAAGCTGGATCT